>JBBPBX010008329.1:0-62860 GCA_038048925.1 Garcialebias charrua | reverse complement strand
ATCTTGATCCAAAAAAATCTGCAGGTCCAGATGAACTTCCACCTTATTTCTTAAGGCTGGCTGCTCATATCATCACAGTCCCTGTGACCCACATCTTTAATCTGTCCATAAGCCAAAACACCATTCCGGATGCTTGGAAAACAGCCTTTGTTCTTCCTTTGCTGAAGGGAGGTGACCCCACCTCACTGAACAATTATCGACCGATCTCTAAACTCTGCATCTTAGCCAAGGTTCTAGAAAAACTGATAAACTCTCAGATCAAAAATTATCTGGACTCATTTAACATCTTACCTCTCCATCAATCTGGTTTCAGGAAAAAACACAGCACAACAACTGCTTCTCTGAAGGTTCTGAATGATGTTGTTGAAGCATTGGATGCTAAGGACTATTGTGCTGCACTTTTCTTAGACCTGTCTAAAGCTTTTGACACTGTGGATCATAACATCCTGTGTCATAAGCTCTCAGAAATCGGTTTCTCTGATCACACCATCGGTTGGTTTTCTAACTATCTTTCCAATCGGAGGCAATGTGTTCAACATAACGGTACTTCTTCCAGCTATTTAACAGTTAAAAATGGTGTACCACAAGGCTCAGTTTTAGGACCCACTCTCTTTACAATCTACATAGCTAATGTAGGTCACTGCATCCCTGATGCATCCTTACATTTCTATGCTGATGATACAGTTGTTTACTGCCGAGCTAAAACAGTTGCTAAGGCTTTCCAGTTACTGCAATCCGCTTTTGACATCATCCAGTCAGATTTGTTCCGTCTCAAACTTGTCCTAAATGCTGATAAAACAAAAGGGATGTTTTTTTCAAATAGGAAGGCGGTTCCAGCAGATCCTCCTCTGATTTTATCTTCAAATGGTGTCCCTATTGAGTTTGTTGATTCCTATAAATATCTGGGTATCCTGATCGATTCACATCTCTCTTTTAAACTCCACGTGGAAAACCTAGTGAAGAAACTGAAAGTTAAACTGGGTTTCTTTTTCAGAAACAGATCATGTCTATCACTGAATGTTAGGAAACGCCTTGTGTCTGTGACTTTCCTTCCCTCCATTGATTACGGTGACATTCTCTACATGAATGCTCCTACAAGCACCCTGCGGATGTTGGATGTTGTCTATCATGGTGCACTAAGATTCATAACTGGTTGTGATTATCGTACCCACCACTGCACCCTGTATTCACTGGTTAACTGGACATCATTAACCTCACGCAGACTCTTCCACTGGTACATTTTCATCTTTAAATCACTTCTTGGTCTGCTGCCCTCATACATCTCCTCCTACATGTCTTTGCGTGAGTGCAGCTACAGTGTGCGCTCTCAGGACATGATTACCTGCAGTGTTCCGTCAGTGAGGACTGAACTTGGAAAAAGGGCCTTCTCCTACTCCGCTCCTGCTTCATGGAATATCTTACAAAAAGATCTGAAGCTCTCGACCTTGACTTCTCTAAATGGTTTTCAGAATCTGTTGGAATCCTGGCAAAAACCAATGCAGATTTGTTCCTGTCTTTGATTTTATACGTCTACCTTATAATGTTTTGCTAGTTTTTTGATACTTTGTTTAAAAAAAAAAAAAAAAAAAATTTTTTTTCTATTGTTTATTGTTTGTTTGTTTATTGTTTATTGTTTAAGGAAATTCTACCACTGCTGTTCATTGTTCTTTAGTTTTAGCAGGTCGCTTTCGTGAATGAGCCCATGAGGTTCAAAAGATTTACCTGTCTAAATAAAGGCTGAATGAAGGTGGCTCACCTCGTTCCTGTAGTCCGTCTCATCATTGTTGCTTATGAGACCCACCACTGTTGTGTCGTCCGCAAACTTGATGAAATTGTTGGAGCTGTGTGATGGTGTGCAGTCGTGTGTTAGCAGGGTGAATAAAAGGGGGCTTAGCACACATCCTTGTTGGGCCCCTGTATTCTATGTGATGGTGCTGGATGTGTTACTACCGACCCGTACTGCCTGTGGTCTCCTGGTCAGGAAGTCTAGCAACCACTTACACATTGAGGTGTTCAGCCCTAGATTGTCCAGTTTAAGGATGAGCTGTTTTGGGGATGATGGTGTTGAATGCCGAGCTGAAGTCAATGAACAGCATTCTAAAATAAGAGTCTTTTGTGTCCAGATGTGTGAGAGCTGTGTGGAGGGTAGAGGAGACGGCATCGTCGGTCAAACGATTAAGCCGATATGCAAATTGGAAGGACTCCAGGGAGGCAGGGAGGACAGATTTGATTTGATGTTTATTTATTCATTTCAAAAGAACGATACAAAAACAGTTTCATCAGATACAAGAATACAAGTAGGATAAAATGAAAGGAGCAGAAAGAAGATGAAATCCTATTATATCAGCCCCTTATTTCACAATTTGTTCAAACAATGATAACCTTCAAACTGAATCACAAAATGAATAACTCTACTTCATTTTTCTAACTGTAATACACAAACGCGCTAAGCTACATCATATATAGTTTTTGAGCAAGTCCGTTTTGACCTTTTTCTTAAATGTATACTGTACATTGATTTTGCATTTTTAACATCTCTCTCCAGAACATTCCGCAATCCAACTCCCTGAATTGAGGTAGACCGTCCCTTCAAGCTGGTTCTGTATGTTGGTTTGATGAATATCTCTGTCCCTTTGAGATTGTAATAACTTTGTCTTTTTATAAAGAATCTTTAGATATTTAAAGGTAATGTGTTATTATGAGCCCTATACATAACTGATAAAATACTATAATCTACCAATTCCTGGAATTTCATAGCCTGGCCCTCGCCTTCCTGCACAGCTCCGCTCAATTCTCATTTCCCTTCACTGCACAGTCTGGGACTTCTCTCATAGACAACGATTTCTCCGGTAGATTTTTGACCGGACCAATCAGAGAACAGAAGGGGCGGAGTTTTGGCCCCTAACCCATGCCCCCACCTGTCCCAGCGCAGCCAGCGAGCATTTGCATGTTCTCATTCAAAGCGATGTAAAGCGATGCAGGACTGTTGTATAAATGACACAAATGTATTAATCTCCCCTTCTTAATCCCTTATCTGGAGTTATCTTTTGTTTTTTTGGCCAAAAGTCAAGTGTTCGTTCCCTCCTCCCTCCTCCTCTCCCTCCTCCGCTGAACAAGGAAATGCCCCCACCTGTCTCAGCGCGCAGCCAGCGAGCAGTTCTCATTCAAAGCAATGCAAATCGATGCAGGACTGTTTTATATGTGACACAAATTTATTAATTTCCCCTTCTTAATCCCTTATCTGGAGTTTTCTTTTTGTTTTTTTCCCCAAAAGTCAAGTGTTCGCTCCCTCCTCCTCCTCCTCCTCTCCCTCCGCTGAACAAGGAAATGCCTCAGGTTGTCACGAGAGAATTAAAGTCAGGTTTTAAGTTGCTGCCCGAGTCCCATCAGATTTCCTGGTCTTCTGGTGTGTTGGACCAGCGATCCATGGTTTTATTTTATTTTATTAGGACGTTTTATTAACATATAAACACAATATGCAACGGAGCGAGAGAAAATTCAGCAGGAGGCGGAGCTGAAGTCAAGTTCAGCAGACCACGGGGGAGCAGCCATCAGCAGAGGCCACGCCTCCAGCAAGAATTGATTGTCAATGGACAAAGTCCAGACCCTTGTCTGAAGCGAAGTGAAGGACAGGGTCTGGTTTTAACCAGGCTAGGAATTTCAATAAATTTAGCTGAAAAAACAATGTGTTTGATGGGTGACTGAAATGTTTTCTGGTTACTACTCTTACAGCTCTCTTTTGTAAAATAAAAACAGGCTTTGTAATTGTTTTGCACGCTTTTCCCCAAACCTCAATACAATAGATTAAATGTGGAGCAATGATTGTGTTATACAACATATACAGAGCTTTATCAATTAAAAAATCCCTGACTTTATACAGTACTGCAATTGATCTAGCTATTTTTGTTTTAATGGAATTTACATGATGTTTCCATGTCAGTTTGTCATCAATGATAACACCCAGAAACTTCACTTCACTCACTTTACAGATCACAACATCTTCAATTTCAAATGGATCGTCAACAATTCTCTTTTTGTTACTGAATATCATGTAATTAGTTTTATCTAATTTCAAAGATAATTTGTTTGGTTTAAACCAAGTTTGATGCTTGATTTGTTTTTTGATTTGATTTAAACAAGTTTGATTTGATGCTTTTCATGACTAGCCATTCAAAGCACTTCATTAGGATAGGGGTGAGTGATACCGGACGATAGTCATTGAGGCAGTAGGGGCGTTACCTTCTTTGGGACAGGGATGATGGTGGTGGCTTTGAAACAGGTGGGGACGATGGCCTGACTCAGTGAGATGTTAAAGATGTCTATGAAGACCGCTGCGAGTTCCCCTGCACAGTCCTTCAGTACGACCAACAAGCCTTATTGCATATACCACTTTACCTCTATACCAATATCAACTACCTCGTACATATACTGTGTACATTAACCTCATATGCTGCTTTGTCACTCTTTCACAAATGTTAATGCCAGAACCTTCATTTTATTTTATAGATATACTTTTTTTATACTCTTATACTTCTATGAAAAGCTCGGGACAGTATTACACTTTTGTTATTTCATTTTATGATTATGTTTATTAATGTTGGTGTTTGGTGTTGGTGAAACTTTTTTTATACTTTTATACTACTATGCAAAAACTACTATGCAAAAACTCAGGACAGTATTACACTTTTATTATTTCATTTTATGCTTGTTTATTAAATGTTTTAGTGTTTAGTGTTGAAATGGTTACTGTTGCACTGAGGGACTGAGAGAAATGCAATTTCAATCCTGTGTATGTCCTGTACATATTGCAGTTTCGACAATAAAGTTGACTTTGACTTTTGATAATCCGTCTTTTCATATGTATAGTGCTTTGGAGCGTGACGTCACTGGTCCGCGGCGCAAAGCGGTGCACAGCATTGTGGGAAAGAAATCGCCATTTTTAATGCCCTACCAAAAGAAGCTCTGTCTCTCGTTTTTTTGTTAGAATCTAAGAAGGTTGTAACAGTTTTGCAATGGTCTAAACATGCTGTGTTATTGGATGTAATGTCCGGTCACACGACCTGAAAGTAGATAAAAAACTGACTTTCTGTTTCCTGTTCGCTGCTGGAAGCAGCGCGAGGGAGCTCATGTGTCGGACCTAACAAAAAGGAGATGAATGTCCTGATATCAGCGGTGAAACGTCCTGATATAACTTTCTCCATGTCCCAAAATAACTGCTAGTTTGTTCCAGACATCCTGGTGAGTGTATAAATTCGTTTTGTTGGAGTTGTGCCATAATTTTTGCCACGATTTTGTCCGGGTGTTTAGTTCATAGAAGTGGGTCAGCCTAGTTTAGGTTGGGTTTATATTTTTTATATAACGTAGTCTGATTTTAGACAGAGTGGACAGCTGTGTTATTGTGAAATAAACTGTTTAAAGTTTCTAGTGTGTTGTCACTGTTACTGTATTAATACTGATCTGTGTTCTGATCTATCCTTGTCAAGGCAAAACTTCATATGAAATGAATTAAACTCCAGAAGAGCTCAGTCAGGCTGCAGATGGAGGAGCAGCAGCTACAAATACACCGTCAATGTTGCTCAGGTAGTACCATATAAAACAATTTCTCCATGTCCCAAAATAACTGCTAGTTTGTTCCAGACACTGGTGAGTGTATAAGTCAAAGTCAAGTCAAAGTCAACTTTATTGTCAAAACTGCAATATGTACAGGACATACACAGGATTGAAATTGCATTTCTCTCCGTCCCTCGGTGCAACAGTAAACATTTAAACACTAAAACACTGAAACATTTAATAAACATAAGCATAAAATGAAATAATAAAAGTGTAATACTGTCCTGAGTTTTTTCATAGTAGTATAAAAGTGTAAAAAAGTGTAAAAAGTATATCTATAAAATAAAATGAAAGTTCTGGCATTGACATTTGTAATAGAGTGACAAAGCAGCATATGAAGTTTATGTACACAGTATATGTATGAGGTAGTTGATATTGGTATAGAGGTAAAGTGGCATATACAGTAAGGCTAGTAAAAAATATACAGTATATATCAGCAGTAGTGTAGATATAAAAAGTACCGGTAGTGTAAATGTAAACAGTAGTAATAAATGTAAACAGTAGTAATGAATGTAAACAGTAGTAATAAATGTAAACAGTAGTAATGAATGTAAACAGTAGTAATAAACGTAAACAGTAGTATAAATTCGTTTTCTTGGAGTTGTACCATCATTTTTGCCATAATTTTGTCCGGGTGTTTAGTTCATAGAAGTGGGTCAGCCTATGGTTGACTTTATATTTTTTATATAATGTTGTCTGATTTTAGACAGAGTGGACAGCTGTGTTTTTGTGAAATAAACTGTTTAAAGTTTATAGTGTGTTGTCACTGTTACTGTATTAATACTGATCTGTGTTCTGATCTATCCTTGTCAAGGCAGACCTTCATATGAAATGAATTAAACTCCAGAAGAGCTCAGTCAGGCTGCAGATGAGGAGGAGCATGGACCAGCAGCTACAAATACACCGTCAAATGTTGCTCAGGTAGTACCATATAAAACAATTTCTTCATGCACAAACAGAAAGGTAGTAGTCATCTGTTACAGAACAGGTCAGAGCTGAATAAAAACCAGCTGGAAAAAGTAAATTTAAAGTATTAAATAGGACTTCCTTGTTTTGTCATCATTGTTTAATGTGTCACACAAAACTCTGTCTAATACCTGTCTTTTTCTCTTCAAGGGATGGAGGTGACAAGCTCATAACAGAAGGACGTTGTTATCTGACAGAGGCTTTGATATTAGACTGTGTGAGAGTCAAGGTTCTTTATTGTCATTCACATCACATGTTGTACGTGAGGTGGAATGAAACTGTGTATACAGGGTCCCATTTACAGCCAACAAAAGTATAAATGATGTGCTGAGGTTAAAATCCCTCTTCTCCACATCGAGAGGAGCCAGTTGAGGTGGCTCGGGCATCTGGTTAGGATGCCTCCTGGACGCCTCCCTGGTGAGGTGTTCCGGGCATGTCCCACCGGGAGGAGACCCAGAGGAAGACCCAGGACACGCTGGAGGGACTATGTTTCTCGGCTGGCCTGGGAACGCCTTGGGATTCCCCCAGAGGAGCTGCTGGACTCGTTTTGAAATATTTTTACAGTTGAATAATAACAAGTGGTTATTTTTTCTCATTTAATAAAAATTAATGTGGTAAACATTTATGAAACATTTAATTCAGCACTAACATGTAAACATGATGAAATTGATCACATTTGTAGTAAACATTTGATGTATTAACAAATTTCATTAACAGGGATTAACCTGTCCAAATAAAAGTTGAATGAATGAATTTCAGGTAAGAAATAAACAAAATGAAACAGATCCATTTTGAAGTAAACATTTGATGTAATTAAACATTTCTAGTAACAATGTGATGAACATTGTGTAAGTTAATACATTTTATAGAAAAATTGCTACACAAATGTGCAAATATAAGTGAACAGCATGATTTACATAATTATGTCTCCCTTAAAGCTGGAGAACAAACTCTGAGAAATATTAAAAAAGGCGACTGAGAATCTTCACCAGCATATTAAAAAAGGCGTTCAATACAGGATCAACTGGACTTTATTTGTTGCAGAAAACGTTTCGACTTCTGTCCAGAAGTCTTTTTCAATTCTGAATGAATGGAAGCTGTGAGACAGAGAAGTTTTATACAGGCTTGCAGGCCACGCACCAACATATGAAATTAGAAACTGAAAAAACAACACACAATACCTGAGATAATTGTGTGTTGTTTTTTCAGTTTCCAATTTCATATGTTGGTGCGTGGCCTGCCAGCCTGTATAAAACTTCTCTGTCTCACAGCTTCCATTCATTCAGAATTGAAAAAGACTTCTGGACAGAAGTCAAAACGTTTTCTGCAACAAATAAAGTAGTCCAGTTGATCCTGTATTGAACGCCTTTTTTGATTTTATCATGTCCTGGATGACTGAGAATCCTCACCAGCATATCTGAGAAATATTTTTAGGAAGCTTCATGCTTTCTGCAGACATCCAGCCATGTCTGTGTGGTCCACACAAAGTCACAGTGGTTTGATGATGCACCTGTGCAGAGTGGGTGATGCTTCTTCAGGTGAACTTCATCTCCTGCCTCCAGCTGCTGGATGCTGCATGTCTTGTATCTGTGAGGGAACTTTCTCCAGGCAGCAGCGATCACACTGAGTCCATCAGAAGATGCTCCAAGTTCAGGAGTTGGATTTTGTACTGCTAGCTGCATTTTAATGTATCACCCTCATCATGACTCAGAGAGCAGAACCTGTGAACACACAATTAAAATGGTGAATGAAAAGACAGAAACATTTGTCTATAATATATATGCATCTTAATACATATATATAAAGTAATCTAATCAAGATTTGAAGTCTACATGACAAGCTCAAGTCATTAAAAATAAGGTATTTTCTACGTGGAGCTTTGTAAATCAGTTAAAATACTATAAAAAATTAAGTGTTCACAATTTCTAATACTCATAGTAGCATACAGAAGGTTGATTGATTCTGAAAGACATGTATATTAATAATTTATGTAAAATTAATGAGCCAACAACGTACCTTCAACGTATTTACAATCTGGGGGATTTAAAAATGTCCAAATCATCTATCCAGCTATTCATAGATTGGACCAGCTCTCCCAGTGAATTGTAATTATAAAAATTATTTGTGGTGTAAACACTCTGCTAAAATGACTGGGAATGTCAGTGGAGGCAAGTATTACTCCAGGTCTCTGCTCCATTTATTTATTTATTTCAAACGGGCAACATTTCCAATTATACCGATTTTTTTCCATGTAGTTTTTTTTTTGTCATCTGGGAGAAGCTTATTACGATAGTCCACTTTATTTTGCGCTGCTTTTCAGAATTGTGACGGAAGATACAGCGCGAAAACGATGGAAATCTCCTGAATTTATTTTATTTTTTCTGAGGGCAACAAAAATGGCGGTCGAGACCGGAACGCCCCGACACGCCCCCGACACTCCCCCACACAGTGACGTGTGCTCCAAAGCTCTATACAGATGATTTACAAATATATCTGCCGGTGACTCTCAATCCCTCACTCAGTTCTAACACCATTATCAACTGCTTAAATGACATTAAACACTGGCTCTCTCAAAACTTCCTCCACCTAAACACTGATAAAACTGAATGCATTTTATTTGGTGCATCCGGTGACACCAGCAACATCCTTCCCAGTCCCAGTTTTGGTTTTCCGCTCCCTCATTTCAACCAGGTGGTAAGAAATGGAGTGCAGCTTGACTCCAACTTGATAAACAGATCAGTTCTGTTGTCAAGACCAGCTTCTTTCAGCTCCATCTGCTCTCTAAAGTAAAGACACTCCTTAGCCATAGTGATCTGGAGAAGGCCATCCATGCCTTTGTGAGCTCCAGACTTGACTATTGTAATGCTTTGTACATTGGAATTAATCAGTCTTCTATTTCCCGTTTACAACTTGTTCAGAATTTTGCAGCCCGCTTTTTGACCAACACACGAAAATATGACCAAATCACTCCTGTCCTGTCCTCTTTACACTGGCTCCCAGTTCAGTTACAGTTTAAGCTGCTGCTGTTTGTTTTTAAAGCTCTGAATGGACTTGCTCCTCTGTACATCTCAGAACTTTTGAAAGTCCATCAGCCCGGCAGAGCTTTACGATCTGCCAGTCAACACCTGCTGGAGGTGCCTCGCTCAAGGTACAAACAATGGGGAGACCGGTCATTTTCTGTTGCCGGCCGAAACGCCTGGAATAGTCTCCCCCTTGAGCTGCGTGCCACCTCTGATCTGACTCTGTTCAAAACCAGACTAAAGACCCACTTGTTTAAAAAAGCTTTCAATCTGTAACTTTCATTACTTTTGGTATTTTAGTATTTAGCATTTTTATTTCCACTGCCCCCTTTTATTGCTGCTGTTTTTATTTCTATTTCCACTGATTTATTGTACCTGTTTTTATATTTTCTATCCTGTTAAAACACCAGGACTACCAGACTTTTAAAATGAGTACTAAACCTTCCAGAGACTATGAAATGACAGTTTTAGGAATTGAGGTTTGTGTGCCCCCCACCCCTCCCCCGGGCCCCTGGGGCTGGAGTTCTTTGTGCTTGACTTTTCAACATCCTCCACATTACCCTGATGCATCCAGGTGAGGAACCCCCACACATTCCAATGCTAATGAACAAGGGACTCTGAATGCTGAGTAGATCACTCGATGAACATCCCACCATTGAAGAAGCCCTTCAGGCATTCATGTGTGAGTACCATTGCTTTAAATATATTATCTAATCTTATGGGTTAAAAACACAATCTTATGTAATTTATGACAAATGATTAACTGTATTTACAGGTTTGACACATCAACCTGATTATACTGCAACCACGAACAACGCTGGGTTTGAGAATCAAAATAAAGTAAGTAATTCTTTCAAATAGGGTAGGCCAATATAACGTTAATTATCTGTAAGAGACAAAAGATTTTTCCACAGTAGTGTTTGTCTTACTTTGTACTCCACTGCCTAAATATATTTATTGTCACCTGATATAGACATGTATTCACTATTTGTTGTTATTATTACAGGATGGACCCCATTCAACAAATTTCTGCCCTGTAACCTTTAATGACATGAACATTCCAGAGAGTACGGTCACAGATCTACCTGGCATCACTGCCAGTAACCCGCTGCCTTCATCTCTGCCGACAGAAGAGGAATTTTCTGAGTGTGAAATGGTAATAAAGCATTTAATTACTTAAGTAGTGGTAAAGATAGTTATAAATGTATGAAAGAAATATGCATTATGATATTAGTATCTTGTTTGCAAACTAATTAATTAACTACATTTTCTTTCAGAATACTGAAGAACAAGTTTCCCCTGCTCTGGAAATGTCAGATCAAGAAGTGGATGACCCAAAATCAGATAATCAAAATAAAGTAAGTACGGTAATTCTTTCAAATAGGGTAGGCCAATATAACTTTGATTATCTGTAAGAGACAAAAGATTTTTCCACAGTAGAATCAAAAAAAGCGTTCAATACAAGAACAACTGGACTTTATTTGTTACAGAAAACGTTTTGCTTCCTATCCGGTGAGCTTTATCAATTCAATGAGCAGACTGTGTGCGCGTGGAGTTATAACAGTCTTAGATGTCACGCACCAACTTATGTAAATTGAAAGCCGAGATAACACATACAAGTAAATTGACGAATCACACCTTAACTGTAGGGGTTTCTTAAGGCCTTTGACAGAAGACACACAACTGTATGTAAATTGAAAATCATACCTCACACCCCAACAGCAGAGGCTTATCAAAATCATTGCTAGTCTAATTCCCAGACAAGCCACCTCTGCTCCCATCTGGTGTAAAACATCTGGGAATCAGCCCCAAAACTGTGTTATATACGAGGCTAGCCTGTATAAATAAAGGTTGAATGAATGAATGAATGAATATGTCTTGGAAAGTTGTAAACTCAGGCCTCCTCCTCTATTAAGCAAGGGTCGTTCTTTCTTGATATAAACAGCTTCCTTCACACCCCTCTCAATCCACCTGTGCTCTCGGTCCAAAATGTGCACATTTTGGTCCTCAAATGAGTGACCCTTGTCTGTGAGGTGGAGGTGAACAGCTGAGTTTTGTCCAGAGGAGGTGGCTCTCCTATGTTATGACATTCGTCTGTAAATGGGCTGTTTAGTTTCCCCAATGTAGAGGTCCGTACAGTCCTTGCTGCACTGGACCGCATAAACTACACCACTCTGTTTGTGTGTAGGAGTTCTGTCCTTAGGGTACACCAGGCTTTGTCTGAGAGTCCTGTCCAAACTCCAGCAACATAAGGGATGACAATGTTTTTTCGCTGTTCACCTCCACCTCACGGACAAGGGTCACTCATTTGAGGACCAGAATGTGCAAATTTTGGACCGGGAGCACAGGTGGTTTGAGAGGGGGGTGAAGGAAGCTGTTTATATCAAGAAAGAACAGCCCTCGCTTAATAGAGCTTGGAATCGTGACGTCAGCGGACCGGTATCGAGCAAAGCATCTATGGAGTTTCTGGCACGGAGTCGGACGTGATCGGGGTTTGCGTTAGTTGTAGTGTGTGATCCTACGTGAAATACGCTGAAATGGTGACTACTTGTTGTGTTGTGAACTGTCACAATCGTTCTCACGGTCGCAGGGGGAACCGTATTGCAAATGGAGTCCGTTTTTTCAGCTTTCCGGCATGGAAACAACACAGAGGAACACAGGTTGCTGAGCTAACAAAGAGATGTCGTATGGCATGGGTTAGATGAACAAACATCACTTTCAGGAGTATTTCCAGACACATGTTTGTGTGTTTGAAGCATTTCCACACAGGTAAGGGTTAAATAAATAATATTACACTTATTAACTGCTCATATGTAACACAGGATCGTTTACAAACAGCTAGCTGGCTGGCTAGGTAGCTAGCTAGCCAGCCAGCTAGATCATCTAATCAAGTTCTTTTATCTAAAGGCAGATAAAATAATGTTCTTCCATCCATCCATCCATCCATCTTCTTCCGCTTATCCGGGGTCGGGTCGCGGGGGTAGCAGCCTAAGTAGGGAGGCCCAGACTTCCCTCTCCCCAGCCACTTGGAGCAGCTCCTCCGGGGGAATCCCAAGGCGTTCCCAGGCCAGCCGAGAAACATAGTCCCTCCAGCGTGTCCTGGGTCTTCCTCTGGGTCTCCTCCCGGTGGGACATGCCCGGAACACCTCACCAGGGAGGCGTCCAGGAGGCATCCTAACCAGATGCCCGAGCCACCTCAACTGGCTCCTCTCGATGTGGAGAAGCAGCGGCTCTACTCCGAGTCCCTCCCGGATGACTGAGCTTCTCACCCTATCTCTAAGGGAGAGTCCAGCCACCCTGCGGAGAAAACTCATTTCAGCCGCTTGTATCCGAGATCTTGTTCTTTCGGTCATAACCCAAAGCTCATGACCATAGATGAGGGTGGGAACGTAGATCGATCGGTAAATTGAGAGCTTTGCCTTTTGACTCAGCTCTCTCTTCACCACGACAGACCGGTACAGCGCCCGCTTCACTGCGGACGCTGCACCTATCCGCCTATCGATCTCACGCTCCAGTTTTCCCTCATTCGTGAACAAGATCCCGAGATACTTAAACTCCTCCACTTGGGGCAGGACCTCCTCCCCGACCCGGAGAGGGCATGCTACCCTTTTCCGGCTCAAGACCATGGCCTCGGATTTGGAGGAACTGATCCTCATCCCGGCCGTATCACACTCGGCTGCAAACCGCTCCAGTGAAAGCTGTAAATCACGAACTGATGAAGCCATATCATCTGCAAAAAACAGAGAAGCGATTCTAAGGTCACCAAAACGGATCCCCTCAACACCTTGGCTGTGCCTTGAAATTCTGTCCATAAAAGTTATGAACAGAATCGTAACAAAGGGCAACCTTGGCGGAGTCCAACTCTCACCGGAAACGAGCGGAGCCAACTCACCACCAGGTAGTGGTCAGTTGACAGCTCCGCCCCTCTCTTCACCCAAGTGTTCAAGACATGCGGCTGCAGATCAGATGAGACGACAACAAAGTCGATCATCGAACTGCGACCTAGGGTGTCCTGGTGCCAAGAGCACATATGGACACCCTTATGCTTAAACATGGTGTTCGTTATGGACAATCCATGACGAGCACAGAAGTCCAATAACAGAACACCACTCTGGTTCAGATCAGGGGGGCCGTTCCTCCCAACCACACCCCTCCAGGTCTCACTGTCATTGCCCACGTGAGCGTTGAAGTCCCCCAGTAGAACAAGGGAGTCCCCAGGAGGCGCACTCTCCAATACCCCCTCCAAGGACTCCAAAAAGGGTGGGTAGTCTGAGCTGCCGTTTGGCGCATAGGCACAAACAACAGTCAGAGCCCGTCCCCCCACACGTAGGCGAAGGGAGGCTACCCTCTCGTTCACCGGGGTGAACCCCAACGTACAGGCACCAAGATGGGGGGCAACCAGTATGCCCACTCCTGCTCGGCGCCTCTCACCAGGGGCAACTCCAGAGTGGAAGAGTGTCCAACCCCTCTCAAGGAAACTGGTTCCAGAGCCAGAGCCATGCGTTGAGGTGAGTCCGACTATTTCTAGTCGGAACCTCTCAACCTCACACACTAGCTCAGGCTCCTTCCCCACCAGAGAGGTGACATTCCATGTCCCAATGGCCAGCTTCTGTAGCCGAGGATCAGACCGCCAGGGTCCCCGCCCTCGGCCACCACCCATCTCACATTGCACCCGACCCCTTTGGCCCCTCCCACAGGTGGTGAGCCCATGGGTGGTGAGCCAATGTTCTTCATGGCAGCTTATCTTTTTAAGGGGTCACTAGAAAAACTCGGGTGATTTACTTTGATCCGTATTTCTAAAAATTATCTCAAAACGCATCGATAAAAATTAAAAACTCGTCACAGCAGTTTCATAAGAAAATGGTAGCAGCTGCTGAAGAAATGTCAACATCCCTGTGTGTTCACCTACCTTCATGAGAACAACAGTTTTTTGGCCGTTGACTTGAAAAATCTGCAGGTCCGCACACAAGGTAGCTTACTATGTTGGGAAATGTAAGCTGCGGTAGCTCGTTGAAATCACCGGTCCATTGCCTGTGCTCATATGGATCTAGCCCAATGGAATCAATTTTAACAAGATAGCGCTGCTTCGCTTCTTTGTTCAGTTTGTCGCGGTAATGAATCTTTATCTTCTGTTTCTCGCGGTCCATGTTTGTTCTTCGTGTGGTGTTTTACGCCATGTTTGTTTTGGTCAAGGGTGCCAGAAAACATGGCGGCGTCGCATTTCGTCGTGACGTCAGTGCCCAAGCTCTATAGAGGAGGAGGCCTGAGATTCCAACTTTCCAAGACTTATAACTCAGTTTTGAGGCTGATTCCCAGACGTTTTACACCGGATGGGACAGAGGTGTCTTGTCTGGGAATTAGACTAGCAAAGATTTTGAGAAGCCTCTGCTGTTGGGGTGTGAGGTGTGATTTTTAATTTACATACAGTTGTGTGACTTCTGTCAAAGCCCTTAAGAAACCCCTACTGTTAAGGTGTGATTCGTCAATTTACATGTATGTGTTATCTCAGCTTTCAATTTACATAGGTTGGTGCATGATATCTAAGACTGTTATAACTCCACGCGCACATAGTCTGCTCATTGAATTGATAAAGCTCCCCGGATGGGAAGCGAAACGTTTTCTGTAACAAATAAAGTCCAGTTGTTCTTGTATTGAACGCCTTTTTTTTATTTTATCATGTCTTGGATGACTGAGAATCTTCACCAGCATATTTTTCCACAGTAGAGTTTCTGTCTTACTTTTTATTCCACTGCCTAAATATATTTATTGTCACCTGATATAGACATGTATTCACTATTTCTGTATTATTACAGGATGGACCCCATTCAACAAATTTCTGCCCTGTAACCTTTAATGACATGAACATTCCAGAGAGTACGGTCACAGATCTACCTGGCATCACTGCCATTAACCCGTTGCCTTCATCTCTGCCGACAGAAGAGGAATTTTCTGCGTGTGAAATGGTAATAAAGCATTTAATTACTTAAGTACTGTAGTGGTAAAGATAGTTATAAATGTATAAAAGAAATATGCATGTATGATATTATTATCTTGTTTGCAAACTAATTAATAAACTACATTTTCTTTCAGAATACTGAAGAACAAGTTTCCCCTGCTCTGGAAATGTTAGATCAAGAAGTGGATGACCCACAATCAGAGGAAGAAGAAACTACAAAAACTAAAGTAATCCACAGAAAACCATCTTCTATGAGTGAGCAGCACTCAAATGGCAGTAACTCTCAACAACGTAACATCACAGTAAAATGTCTTCAAACATTGCTCATCGACGTATCTATGACAAGAAGAATTATTGTCTTTACTGTGAGAAGCCTTATGCAAAAATTACAAGACATCTGAAACCGAAGCATTCAGATAAACCTGATGTGGCCAAGGCACTCGCACACAGGAAAGGATCATCAATGCAGTCCTTGCTATTGGCCAAAGTAGCAAACCTGGGAAACTATCATCACAACTGTTCTGTCCTGTCCTCTGGGGAAGGCCAAATCATCCCAAGAAGGCAAGCAACCTGTCCATCAGCTGCAACCGACTATTTGCTTTGCTATGTATGTCAAGACAGATCTCTGGAGACATCACACGCGTTGCAAACTCTGGTCAAAAGAAGACATGGTCACAAGAAAAGTTCAGGCAAGTTCTTCCATGTTGTTGCCCACGGATATTGTGATTTCCACTGGACTTCAGAGGGTTCTCCAGGACATGTCATATGACAATGTGACTCAGTTACCGTATTCTCCGGCGTATAAGTCGCACCTTTTTGCCTACATTTCTAAGCCCTGCGACTTATAGGCCGGTGCGACTTATACGTCGATTTTTCCAACATTTTGGTCATAATGTGACTTTGGTCAAAAGCTCCAAAAATGGTGCAGTACCAGTTTCGGCCGCTATGGGCGCTAAGAAACCCTTTATAGTACCTACACTGTTGACATCTGCCTGGTCCAAAAATGGTGCAGTGACACAGAAGATGAAGACTTCAATGGTTTTGAATAAATAAATAAAAGCCATAAAATAAATACAGTATCTGTTTCTGTCATCATTTTAAACTGAGACACGTTTTTTACTGTAATGTCAGCTAATAAAAATATATTTTTATGTGTTTATCTTTAAAGATAAATGATGAAAGACACAAAATATAAAAAAAAAATGTTCATTTATTAATTAAGACACATCAAACAAAATACTGTAGTTTTAATGTGATAATCTTGTCAAAAGTCCTTCTAAAAAATTTGGCAGCCAGTCCAAAATAATGTTCATTTATTAATTAAGACACATAAAACAAAATACTGTAGTTTTAATGTGATAATCTTGTCAAAAGTCCTTCCAAAAAATTTGGCAGCCAGTCCAAAATAATGTTCATTTATTAATTAAGACACATAAAACAAAATACTGTAGTTTTAATGTGATAATCTTGTCAAAAGTCCTTCCAAACAATTTGGCAGCCAGTCCATTTTGGGCAAAACACCAGCTCACGTGAGGTGCGATGTATAGGCCGGTGCGACTTATAGGCCGGTGCGACCTATACGTTGATTTTTCCATTTAATTGGGCACATTTGGCTGGTGCGACTTATACTCCGGTGCGACTTATAGGCCGACAAATACGGTAATAAAGGCAGACTCCCTTATCATTTCACTGGGTGAGAGAATATACCTAAAAAATGGAGAAGTTGGACGACATCAAGCAGACATGAGAAATAAGATGAGGGAACTTGCCAGACTTGTTCTGATGGCAAGAAACATTGACAAGGATGTTGTTTTTTTGAAGGACTTGATCTGTCCAGGAAAATTCAACACAGTCCTTGAGGCTGTAAAACAGATGACTGGGTTTAATGGGTTATCCAACAAATTCAAAGTGCCTTCAACTGCCCTAAAACTACGGCATTCTCTTATGAAAGTGTCACCTATTTTGCAAGGAGAGGCACTGCGTCAACAGAACGTTGATTTAAAATCAAAAGCAGAGGAATTTGCAAAGTTAATTGAACTAGAATGGACAACACATATATCTTCCAATGCCCTGAAAATGCTTTACCAGAGGAAATGGAATATGCCCCAAACGTTGCCTTTGTCAGAAGACATCAAAAAGCTCCAGGACCATCTGAAAAACCTGCAGGTGGTCTACAAAAGAGATCTCACTGATAAACCAACAACAAAATAATGGAGTGAACTCGCACAAGTTACTCTGACACAGCTAATACTGTTCAATCGCCGTCATGAAGGAAAAGTCTCAAGAATGGAACTCAACACATATTTACAAAGGAGCCAACACGACATGCATGATGAAGTTTTAGAGAGCCTTTCACAGTTTGAAAAATAACTTTGTGAGAATCTCACCAGAGTAGAGATACGGGAGAAAAGGGGCTGCAAAGTGCCTGTGCTGTTCCCAACAAATGTAAAAGAGTCTGTTGAACTTCTGATTAAAACTAAAGAAGAGGCTGGGATTTTCCCCAACAATCCCTACATTTTTGCTCGTCCATATCATAGATCCCAAGAGAGCTTTCGTGGATGTGACTGCTTAAGACAGTTTGCAGAAAGCTGTGGGGAAACTCCCACAGAATCTCACATCAACCAAACTACGGAAGCATGTAGCCACATTTCACAACTCTTAAACCTACAAACCCACAAACTAGACCAGTTGGCAACTTTCATGGGACATGATATTGACGTCCACAGGGAATTTTACCGACTGCCCGAAGAAACACTCCAAATGGCAAAAGTCAGTAGACTTCTTTTTGCTCTGCAAGGTGGAATGTGTAAATTCAAAGGAAAAGCCCTGGAAGACATCACACCAAACATCAACTGTAAGTAAAGGATTTCAAATATGTCTATTTTGTATGAAATAATGCAATTTGGACATTGTCAGCAAAAAAATAAATGTTGTGTTTAAATATGTACTGAAAACATTTTGTTGCAGCTGAGGAGTCCAGTGACTCAGAAGCAGATGTCCAATCTGAAGGGACTGTTAACAGAAATCAAAAAGGTAGTTTTTTTCTTCCTGTATAGTAATGGTAAAGAAAAAAATCTGAACTTAATGAATAGTTTTGAAATTATATTGTTTCAATCTGATATAAACTTTTCATTGACATATATTTCAGAAACTTCGAAGGATAAACACTGCAAGGAGAGAACTTCATCATGCAAGGCAGCTGAGGGCAATAAAAAGTCATCATTGCCATCAAGTCCAAAGGGTATGTTATTCAGTTATCTCTATAAAATACTGTAAATGAAAAATCTTGACTTTTATTTCCTAAATTTGGTGTTGGTGACTTTTTATTAATCAATGTATTCCTTCTCTTCCCTCATTTGCTTACAGGTAAACCCAAAAGGTCCTGGTCAGAGACAGAAAGAGAAGTAATCGTTCACCATTTCAAGGACCTCCTGAAGGAACTGAAGATCCCTGGAAAAGTGGACTGTGAAAGATGCCTAAATGAGAATCAGATCCTAAGGGACAATGGGAGAGACTGGAAAGCAGTTAAATATTTTGTGCACAACAAAATTGCAGCTGTAAAGAGGAGCTTGTGCCAAGAGGAGCTTGTGCCAAGAGGAGCTTGTGCCAAGAGGAGCTTGTGCCCCTCCGTTTGTAACTGGGTCGTAGACTTCTTAACAAACAGACCACGGTCCAGTGAAGATCCACAACTTCTCCTCCTCCACCATTACCCTCAGCACTGGCTCTCCTCAAGGATGTGTGTTGAGCCCTCTCCTGTTCACTCTGCTCACATATGATTGTACAGCCACCCATCCAGGCTGTCATATTGTTAAGTTTGCAGATGATACAGCGGTGGTGGGATGCATCACAAACAATGATGAGTCCAGCTACAGGCAGGAGGTGGAACACCTGGAGAGCTGGTGCAAAGAGAATAACCTTCACATGAATGTGAAGAAGACAAAGGAGATGATTGTGGACTTCAGAAGGAACAAACACACCCACACCCCACTGAACATAAGTGGATCTGCGGTGGAAGTGGTCTCCAGCTACAAATACTTGGGTGTACACATGAATGATAACCTCAGCTGGAGCAACAACACCACCAGCCTGATCAAGAAAGGTCATCAGAGACTCTACTTCCTCAGACGGCTGAGACGAGCTGGTCTGAGTAGCCCAGTCCTCACCTCCTTCTACAGGTGTGCAGTGGAGAGCATCCTGTGCTCCAGCATCAACGTGTGGCATGGAGGCTGCACAGTTGCAGAGAGAAAAGCTCTACAGAGAGTGGTGAAGGCTGCACAGAAGTCTGTTGGAGTCAGTCTCCCCACCATCACAGACATTTACACCTCCAGATGCAGGAAAAGAGCCACCTGCATCATGAAAGACCTCACTCACCCAGCACACTCACTCTTTGCCCCACTCCCCTCAGGACGGAGGTTGAGGAGCATCAAATGTAGAACCACTAGACTGAGGAACAGCTTCTACCCTGAGGCTGTTAGACTCATGAATAAATAAACAATAAGAATAATCACTGCAAAATATCATATCATGCTGATGCTGATCTGTTTTCTTGTTGCTGTGTTCATCTGTCAAGGCAGAGGGCTGCTCATCCTGAGCCTGGTTCTGCTAGAGGTTTCTTCCTGTTAAAAGGAAAATTTTCCTCTCCACTATCGCCAATGTGCTTGCTCAGGATGGGAGACTGCGATAAATTGAAGATTCATCGCATTCTGCTGGGTTTATTAGATTTTTTTTAACTCTAATTGCCTTTTATGTAAATATTGTACAGCGCCCAGGGAGAATGTTTGTTGGCACTAGAGAAATAATTGTAATATAATTTTTGGAGTTAGTTAAGATACCATATTTACAGATGGACCCTCATTAATAAATCAAACCAAAAATTACAGTAAACAGGTTAATACATTTTTAATTTTACCTGGGTTTGTCTAAGTGTATACACTTAGACATAGGTCTAAGTGTATACATCCATACATCCTTACCCATACACTCATATGTGTTAGCCTAAATTTACATAGACATTAATGTTATCTCTCACATCTTGTGAAAATGACTTCCTTATATTTCCTTTTAAGTTGTATTAAATGTTGCTTTGCTTTAACTATCTGTTCTTTATACCTAAATAAACACAGTCAATGACAAAGTGGCACAGTTCTTCCCAATCAGTCACTTTAAGACCTACAACTAACAAAAAAAGTTCTAATAAGAGGACATTCATAAAGACAAAGTTCAAATCATCCTTTTTGACACTTGCAGCATTGAAGTTCAACTTTGAGACCAAGTCCATTCAACCTGACAGGTCTCCTATGAAATGTTTACAAAAAGTTAACAGGTAGGTTTGACTGAAAAGATCCTAATTTGATGAAATGAAAAAAACTAAGTATAATAAATTTAGATTGAGACAAGTATCTAAAATTAAATTTAAAATTTTTACATTTAACATCCAGACATTTCATATGTACGGTTAATAATAGTTCCATAAAAATAAATAGAACACCAGTGTAGTTTTGTACAGGCATGACTTTGACATGGCCTGATTTAAATATGTCTAAAAAACATTAGTTCAGTTAATTTCTGCAGTATCTCCCATCCTGGAGTGTGTATGTTGCTCCATACTATCCAAGAGGGGACTTGTGTGGTTTTATACAAACCAAGCGTGGACCTTTTATTTTCTAATAGGTTTGACATAGGCTGTTGTAAATTTGTCTTTAAAAATGTGCTCTGTAAATAATTTTTTTACTTTTTATTCTGACCACTTTGTGCTGTAGATCTCTTCACTATTGACATTTCAGTTCATATACCATTTAACCTTTAAATGTTGGGGAAACATGTCTGACAAACTTTGGGATCTGTAGTTTATATCAACTGAAATAGTTTTCCTTAAGTTGTTTTGATTCAGCTTACATATTTTTTTTAATCTTAAAAAATAATTCAGATAATTTCTTCTTTATCCACCCATCCTGGAGTGTTGTGTTACTCCATCCTATCTTAGTGGGGACCTGTGTTGTTCTTCACCAGCCAACAGTGGACCCCTGTCTTTCTGTACAGACCAAGTGGGGACCTTTATTTTCTGTAATAGGTCTGACATGGGCTGGAACTAAAAAATATACACACATTTTTACGTGTGTTTATTTATCCTAACTGTCTGTCTGTCTGTCTGTCTGTCTGTCTGTCTGTCTGTCTGTCTGTCTGTCTGTCTGTCTGTCTGTCTGTCTGTCTGTCTGTCTGTCTGTCTGTCTGTCTGTCTGTCTGTCTGTCTGTCTGTCTGTCTGTCTGTCTGTCTCCATCTCTACTTCATTAAGAAGTTCAGAAGTAAATATATTTGATAAAAGGTCATGTTCTTCTTTATCTGGAGTGTGTACGTCGCTCCATACTATCCAAGAGGGCACTTGGGACATTTTGTACAAACCAAGTGGGGACCTTTTATTTTCCAATAGGTTTGACATAGGCTGCTGTAAATTTGTCTTTAAAAAATGTGCTCTGTAAATAACTTTTTAACTCTTTATTCTGACCACTTTGTTTTGCATAGCCCTTCACTATTGGAATGTCAGTTCATATACTATTTAACATTTCTATGTTGAGGAAACATGTCTGACAAATGTTGGGATCTGTAGTTTATATAAACTGAAATAGTTCACCTCAAGTTGTTTTGATTCAGCTTACATATTGTTTAGTCTTAAAAAAATAACTCAGTTAATTTCTTCTTTATCCACCTATCCTGGAGTGTGTATGTTGCTCCATCCTATCTTAGTGGGGACCTGTGTTGCTCTTCACCAGCTAACAGTGGACCCCTGTCGTTCTATACAGACCAAGTGGGGACCTTTACTTTGAAATGCAAATCAAGATGACTGCTAAGCAACTTACCACCTTAAAGGAGAAATGTAATCAAATCTGAAAAAATCGATATAACAAGAATTTCATATAGTAAACAACACACATAAACATACTTAGTATGCTTTTTTCAAGTCAGTAGCTTAAAGAAATAGTTTTTTACATTTTTCCTGCTACATGCCGAAGTGCAGTGATTTCTGTAGTAATTTTCTGGACGCACTTTTATGACACAATTAAGACCTCCTTTGCTATCTTACAATAACACTGAAGCTATAAACCCATCATTACTGTCCTCTTGTCTGTCATTTAAAATGGAAGCAGAAGACTTTTTTGAATCTGAAGGATATCACTTAAGTTTGTCAAAAACAGTTTGGTGATTTAGTGCATTAATGGGCATTTCTATCCTGGAAATACGAATAGCCTTCGCATGCTAACGTTAGCATGCTAGCGCCGTATGCTAACGTTAGCATGCTAGCGCCGTATGCTAACATGGAAGTGGGGGTGTTGAAAATGTCCTGAAACAGTTACCAATGTCTTGTTAAGCTCTGTATTCCACAGAACATAGTAGGATCTAAAATGATTTTTAAAGATGAAGGAGCAAGTTGAAACATGCAGGGTCTCCCTCCTTGCTAGCAGGCTCCATTGGGAGCTGCCTGGCTAACTAACTACGGTGGCCCTACACGGCCAAAATTCTACAGCGGCCGAATGCACAGGAGCGGTAAAAATACAATATAAAATTTTAAAAAAGTTTTAAAATCTATTTTGGGGCTTTTAGAATCGATTCTGAATCGCCAGGACTAAGAATCTTGATTCTTTAAAAAATAGATTTTTTTTGCTGCATCCCTAATTGCTACACACTGAAACCTTTTTGTCCACTACTAGATTTTTTTTTTTATTAACACAAACAGAACTACAAAACACTACATAAACAAAAAATATATACAAACTCTTGTGAATGATAACATAACTACAGTCTATAAGCTAGGGGGCGGTTTACAAAATGATGAAAGTTGAAAAAATACTAGATACACACACTAATATTACTGTATGAGGGACGACCATTGCACTGCCTATGTCATATTCAGGGGACGGAGAGCAAGCAGAGGGAGGGGGGTCAAAAACACCAGATGAGAATTTTTTCACTTTGCAAAGTCTAAATTTGAGTTAGGATGACATTTTTGACTTGTGAAATTTTCTCAACAAGCTTATTTTATGCTTTTCATTAGACTACTATTAGCTTAAAAACACTTTTCATTTCTCCTTTAAGAGACAAAATCCATATTAAAAATATATATTTGTTGTTTATACTGCAGACCTTGTTATTAATTCATGTCATCATTAAATGATATTCAAAATATTACTCATTTTCAAATACGGCCATAATTTCACTATTTGGGTGATAATTGTATTGAAAAGAATTAATTAGATAATATCACTCAAGTTAAATCATCAATGTCTTAAAAGAGTTAAAGTAATTCATTGTAGTAGAGACAGTTCTATTGCAGTATGTAAATGTCCCCTTTTTGTAAGGTAAACGACGCTCAGAGATCCAGGTCCCCTCTTGGCAATTTCTTTAAAAATGATTAAAAGTCAAATTTTCAGTTATATTGTGGTAATAGAGGTTTAAAGTAAAATATATATATATTTTTTTTATTTTTTAAACAAAATAGAAACAGAAGTTCCCTCTTGGCAGGAACAACTGATAGTCCCCTGTTGGTATGGTACGCGTGTATGTGTGTGTGTGTGTGTGTGTGTGTGTGTGTGTGTGTGTGTGTGTGTGTGTGTGTGTGTGTGTGTGTGTGTGTGTGTGTGTGTGTGTCTTGTCTTATAACCAGGTGGAACTCTGAATGGCCCTTTGAAGCCAGCAGTCTGGACCAGTGAGGGACTTCAGCACCTGCAGATGACACACCATCCTGCTGCACAGAGCAGCTGACTAGTTTTGATATTTAGGTTTTATTGAGATTTGAAATTGTTGGAGATTTGTAAATCTGCACCTTTGTAACTTTTTGTAAATAGTTAGTGTGTTAATGAGGGAGTTCTATATTGTTCAGTTCAGTTGTTTATTCGTTTCTTTAAAAAAATATGGTGTGCTTTTCAAATATTGTGTTCTTTTACTTTGATAAAATACTTTAATTAAATAAAACTAGCAACACATTACGTTCTGTTTTATTTACTTTAAAGAAGTGAGGAGTAGGGAGATGAAAAATTGTTTTTTGATACTGAGACTGGACGAGTAGCCCTCGGCAAACTGCCAACTTCAAAAGTAGCCCTTGGTTCAAAAAAGTTTGGGCACCCCTGATCTAAACTAATACATACTAACACTTTCCTAATACGGATGTGGGAATTAAAAATATGTAAACATTATTGTGTATTTGTACTAATTTTTGTTTCTGCTCAGGTCATACTGAGGGAGTTTGGCCCCACCCAGGAGACTGGTTTTGTCGGGAACCCCTGCTGGAAGCACTGAGAGTCGAAACGCTGGCTAAAGACCATCTCGGGGCAGGATGATACCTGAGATGAGGCAGCAAGATTCTAGAATCTTCCGTGGGCCGCTCACTTGTCTGGGTGACAGAGTGATACAGAGCCAGACTGAGATGGAACAGCAGGATTTCTGCCGACAAACATGCTTTCTCTGCATCAAATGCGACATCCTGAGTATGCCAACTTGCCGAGAGAAAATGCAGAACGATCTGAGTTATTATGCATTCTGTTTTTGGTCTATAAAAGACCTAGCTCATAAAAGAGCTTTTTCTTTGCTATGTGTTTTCAATAATTGATTTTCCACACTTTAAGAGTTGTTTTGACAAAGTTTTTTAGTGCAAGAAGTTACCTTTACTTTTAAAATTATTTTGGTTTAAAAAAAATTAAGTTTTATTTTTATTTTATTTTAGATTTCTTTAAGTTTATTTTTAGTTCAAACTTCTTTGTTTTTAACTATATTAGTTTTAAAACTTCTTTAAGTTTTTTACTCTACTGCCCATAAAAACTTTTTTTTTTCAGATGAGCCTGATTTGTTTGTAAAGGCTGCAAAAGTGGTGGGGGTCCATTTTGCATTGGTTGCGTTTTTCCTACTAAGTTTAGACACATAGGTTTTTTTCGGGCCAATCATCTGCATAATGTTAAACAGTTTTAAATGATAAAAAGGGTCGATATATGTTAGAGTTTTTTTGTGTTTATCATCTAAAAACTTATAACATCATTTAAAAATTTATAAACATGAAACAAGTATCTATCTAGTCACTCCCTGAGAAATAGTTGTCTTACACAACAATGTTGTTTACTGAAAATAA
Source organism: Garcialebias charrua (assembly GCA_038048925.1). Lineage (NCBI taxonomy): Eukaryota > Metazoa > Chordata > Actinopteri > Cyprinodontiformes > Rivulidae > Garcialebias > Garcialebias charrua. The sequence goes on along the minus strand of JBBPBX010008329.1, from coordinate 37,196 downwards.
CAGAAGCACCAAAGAATATTTCCTTTGTTTCAGAACTTGTTGGTCCTGAGTTTGGCCAAAACTGACCAAAAGCTATTGTGTAAAAACTGTCTGAACCTGTTTCGTATCCACCCCACTGAGCAAATGAAAGGTGGATGTCGGCTTTTTCAAAGTGGATGCGTTTCCCGACTTTTTAGGAGAACGGTCCCAACTTTGCAAAGTTAATATACCACTGTTAACTCTTGTCATGTGTGTGATTCCTTTTTAGTAGAAAAGTTGCTGCAGGGTTTGGTTTGAGAAAACCCATCAATGAGGGCCTCAGTGTCCTGCCCAGGGACACTTTGGCATGTGACTGCTGGTGGATTCAGCCCCCAACTCTTGCACTGGAGGACGACTGCTCTAATCACTCAGCCACAGCCACCCACAATATCAATCAATGTAACTAACAACTAGTTAGTAATTAACTACTAACATGTATGTTTTAGTCTGTGGGAGGAAGCTGAAGTACCAACCCACACATGCACAGACAGAACATGCAAACTCCAACCAGCAACCTTCTCGCTGAGTGGCAACAGCTCTACAAACTGAGCCACCGTGCTACCATATTATTAATATTATTGATTTTTTTATTATTATGATTATTATGTTTTTGTTGTTGTTAATGGCAATAAATCTCTTACGTCTTTTTATTTCTGATAATTCATTATTTAGATCTTAGTGTCAAGTAGAATGTTCGCACAGCTCAAATAATTTGGTATAACAAGGTCTTTATTAAAAATTCACTGGCCAAATGGATGGCCCAGTACAGAAGAGCAACCAGGCCAGAATTCTGCGGTGACTCATCTGCAGGCAAGTGCTCACTCTTTCAGGGATGAAGATGTTCACATCCTTGATAGAGAGGAACGCTGGTTTGAGAGAGGAGTGAAGGAAGCCATTTGTTGAAGAGAACTTGTCCATCCATGTCCAATTGTCCCCGTAGTTCTATTATCGCTAGTATCACTCAGCCCTCTGTGAATAGCAACCAGCCAACTGGTTGATCCACTATGAGCAGGGGCTATTTATAAAACTGAGTTTATTACAATTCCCCAGACTGAAGAAGACTTTTGGATTAAAGATGAAATGTTTCAACAAGAAGAATCCATCCCGAGGACCTGACTCAGCCTTGTTAGATTTTTCTACCTGGATTATTAAGCATGCATAACTGAACTTATGATGTGAACTCTTACAACTGAACACATCTGTTACAGTTCAAAAATCATGTGAACCGTGTTAAAATTCATGCATTTTACACTATTTCTAATTCATTCAACCTTTATTTAGGCAGGTTAATCCCATTGAGCCTCGAGGACTCATTTACAAGAGAGACCTAATGTTATATTCATTGATAGATGAAACGAAATTAAGGTTTTTCCAAATATACATTAATTTTAAAGGCTGAATGATATGTATATTTTAGTTACGTTGAAACAGAAGAAGACAACCAGACATAAGCATTTCATGACTAAATTTAGCACATCGTGTTGGTGTGAAGTGATACAAGAAGAGGTGTTAATGTGAAAGACACTCTGGTCTCAGATAGGTTTTATATTTTTATCTTCTACCTCTGTAGAAACTTCCTGTGAAACATGCTGTGACTGTTTCCTAATGTGTATTCTCATTGTTACTGGTTTTTAAAAGACACTATACAGTATTAGGTAATGGAAAGTTCCCTTATCAGTCAGTCACTTGGTGCAACATAATTGCTATGGGAAATTGCACCCTGCGCGATTACCTGAAGGAATACACTCACGCCTTTACGGCCGGGGTGTCAGCATCACGCCAGAGTCCCCACCCTCTGGGTATTTAAGACGCGGATGCCCATCCTACTTTCTCTTATTGCCCTTCACCTCGCTTAAACCTGAACTTCATGGGATTTCTCTGTAGGGATGTACCGATCCACATTTCTCACTTCCGATCCGATACCGATACATAACAACTGAGTTTCGGCCGATACCGATACTTTTCCGATCCGATATCGGTGTTCAAGCATAGGAGGCTGTAATAATTAAGTTCTTGAAGGGAGAGCACGTATGTTGCACAAAACTCGGACTTGTGTGAGGTAAACCCAAAGAAGACACTCTGAGCCTCACTACAGTAATTCACAAACAAATGGCATACAAGAAGAGGCAGGTCTCTTCCACAGACGTCCTTCTGACTCATGGTGCAAGGAACACTAGTCTAAAATACTGCTAAGCATTATGGGAAATCATCACATTCTACTCCCCATTTTCTAGTCTTATTTTTAATTCTGGCACTATATGAGTTGTAATTCTTGTTGAATTTTATCAACAGATACAGATTTAATCTATAATTGAACACTAATATACCGCTAAGTAACAATGTTAAGACAGAAGTCACAGAGTATGGTGAAATATATGTGCTCTCTGACATCTAGAAAGTACAGGTAGTCCCCGGCTTACGAGCGAGTTCCGTCACTAGGGGGCGCTCGTAAGTCAAAAATTCGTAAGTAGGATCACATAGTAAAAAAAAAAAAAAAATATATATATTTTTTTTTTTTTTTATTTATAAATAGATAAATGTACAGTACTGTACAGTCACCAAGCACTTAGCCTATCCTAACACAGTTTTTAAAGATGAAGGAGTCAGTTGAATTGTCTCCCTCCTCCCTGCAGGCTCCATAGGGAGCTTGCTCCCTTTATGTGAAAGGGAGACAATTCAACTTATTCCTTCATCTTTAAAAACTGTGTTAGGATAGGCTAAGTGCTTGGTGACTGTCCAGTACTGTACATGTATTCATTTATAAAAAAAATAAAAAAAAGTAAAAAAAAAAAATAATATATATATATATTTTTTTTTTACTATGTGATCCTACTTACGAATTTTTGACTTACGAGCGCCCCCTAGTGACGGAACTCGCTCGTAAGCCGGGGACTACCTGTACTTTCTAGATGTCAGAGAGCACATATATTTCACCATACTCTGTGACTTCTGTCTTAACATTGTTACTTAGCGGTATATTAGTGTTCAATTATAGATTAAATCTGTATCTGTTGATAAAATTCAACAAGAATTACAACTCATATAGTGCCAGAATTAAAAATAAGACTAGAAAATGGGGAGTAGAATGTGATGATTTCCCATAATGCTTAGCAGTATTTTAGACTAGTGTTCCTTGCACCATGAGTCAGAAGGACGTCTGTGGAAGAGACCTGCCTCTTCTTGTATGCCATTTGTTTGTGAATTACTGTAGTGAGGCTCAGAGTGTCTTCTTTGGGTTTACCTCACACAAGTCCGAGTTTTGTGCAACATACGTGCTCTCCCTTCAAGAACTTAATTATTACAGCCTCCTATGCTTGAACACCGATATCGGATCGGAAAAGTATCGGTATCGGCCGAAACTCAGTTGTTATGTATCGGATCGGATCGGAAGTGAGAAATGTGGATCGGTACATCCCTACAGAGAAATCCCATGAAGTTCAGGTTTAAGCGAGGTGAAGGGCAATAAGAGAAAGTAGGATGGGCATCCGCGTCTTAAATACCCAGAGGGTGGGGACTCTGGCGTGATGCTGACACCCCGGCCGTAAAGGCGTGAGTGTATTCCTTCAGGTAATCGCGCAGGGTGCAATTTCCCATAGCAATTATGTTGCACCAAGTGACTGACTGATAAGGGAACTTTCCATTACCTAATACTGTATAGTGTCTTTTAAAAACCAGTAACAATGAGAATACACATTAGGAAACAGTCACAGCATGTTTCACAGGAAGTTTCTACAGAGGTAGAAGATAAAAATATAAAACCTATCTGAGACCAGAGTGTCTTTCACATTAACACCTCTTCTTGTATCACTTCACACCAACACGATGTGCTAAATTTAGTCATGAAATGCTTATGTCTGGTTGTCTTCTTCTGTTTCAACGTAACTAAAATATACATATCATTCAGCCTTTAAAATTAATGTATATTTGGAAAAACCTTAATTTCGTTTCATCTATCAATGAATATAACATTAGGTCTCTCTTGTAAATGAGTCCTCGAGGCTCAATGGGATTAACCTGCCTAAATAAAGGTTGAATGAATTAGAAATAGTGTAAAATGCATGAATTTTAACACGGTTCACATGATTTTTGAACTGTAACAGATGTGTTCAGTTGTAAGAGTTCACATCATAAGTTCAGTTATGCATGCTTAATAATCCAGGTAGAAAAATCTAACAAGGCTGAGTCAGGTCCTCGGGATGGATTCTTCTTGTTGAAACATTTCATCTTTAATCCAAAAGTCTTCTTCAGTCTGGGGAATTGTAATAAACTCAGTTTTATAAATAGCCCCTGCTCATAGTGGATCAACCAGTTGGCTGGTTGCTATTCACAGAGGGCTGAGTGATACTAGCGATAATAGAACTACGGGGACAATTGGACATGGATGGACAAGTTCTCTTCAACAAATGGCTTCCTTCACTCCTCTCTCAAACCAGCGTTCCTCTCTATCAAGGATGTGAACATCTTCATCCCTGAAAGAGTGAGCACTTGCCTGCAGATGAGTCACCGCAGAATTCTGGCCTGGTTGCTCTTCTGTACTGGGCCATCCATTTGGCCAGTGAATTTTTAATAAAGACCTTGTTATACCAAATTATTTGAGCTGTGCGAACATTCTACTTGACACTAAGATCTAAATAATGAATTATCAGAAATAAAAAGACGTAAGAGATTTATTGCCATTAACAACAACAAAAACATAATAATCATAATAATAAAAAAATCAATAATATTAATAATATGGTAGCACGGTGGCTCAGTTTGTAGAGCTGTTGCCACTCAGCGAGAAGGTTGCTGGTTGGAGTTTGCATGTTCTGTCTGTGCATGTGTGGGTTGGTACTTCAGCTTCCTCCCACAGACTAAAACATACATGTTAGTAGTTAATTACTAACTAGTTGTTAGTTACATTGATTGATATTGTGGGTGGCTGTGGCTGAGTGATTAGAGCAGTCGTCCTCCAGTGCAAGAGTTGGGGGCTGAATCCACCAGCAGTCACATGCCAAAGTGTCCCTGGGCAGGACACTGAGGCCCTCATTGATGGGTTTTCTCAAACCAAACCCTGCAGCAACTTTTCTACTAAAAAGGAATCACACACATGACAAGAGTTAACAGTGGTATATTAACTTTGCAAAGTTGGGACCGTTCTCCTAAAAAGTCGGGAAACGCATCCACTTTGAAAAAGCCGACATCCACCTTTCATTTGCTCAGTGGGGTGGATACGAAACAGGTTCAGACAGTTTTTACACAATAGCTTTTGGTCAGTTTTGGCCAAACTCAGGACCAACAAGTTCTGAAACAAAGGAAATATTCTTTGGTGCTTCTGTTATTTTCAGTAAACAACATTGTTGTGTAAGACAACTATTTCTCAGGGAGTGACTAGATAGATACTTGTTTCATGTTTATAAATTTTTAAATGATGTTATAAGTTTTTAGATGATAAACACAAAAAAACTCTAACATATATCGACCCTTTTTATCATTTAAAACTGTTTAACATTATGCAGATGATTGGCCCGAAAAAAACCTATGTGTCTAAACTTAGTAGGAAAAACGCAACCAATGCAAAATGGACCCCCACCACTTTTGCAGCCTTTACAAACAAATCAGGCTCATCTGAAAAAAAAAAGTTTTTATGGGCAGTAGAGTAAAAAACTTAAAGAAGTTTTAAAACTAATATAGTTAAAAACAAAGAAGTTTGAACTAAAAATAAACTTAAAGAAATCTAAAATAAAATAAAAATAAAACTTAAATTTTTTTTAAACCAAAATAATTTTAAAAGTAAAGGTAACTTCTTGCACTAAAAAACTTTGTCAAAACAACTCTTAAAGTGTGGAAAATCAATTATTGAAAACACATAGCAAAGAAAAAGCTCTTTTATGAGCTAGGTCTTTTATAGACCAAAAACAGAATGCATAATAACTCAGATCGTTCTGCATTTTCTCTCGGCAAGTTGGCATACTCAGGATGTCGCATTTGATGCAGAGAAAGCATGTTTGTCGGCAGAAATCCTGCTGTTCCATCTCAGTCTGGCTCTGTATCACTCTGTCACCCAGACAAGTGAGCGGCCCACGGAAGATTCTAGAATCTTGCTGCCTCATCTCAGGTATCATCCTGCCCCGAGATGGTCTTTAGCCAGCGTTTCGACTCTCAGTGCTTCCAGCAGGGGTTCCCGACAAAACCAGTCTCCTGGGTGGGGCCAAACTCCCTCAGTATGACCTGAGCAGAAACAAAAATTAGTACAAATACACAATAATGTTTACATATTTTTAATTCCCACATCCGTATTAGGAAAGTGTTAGTATGTATTAGTTTAGATCAGGGGTGCCCAAACTTTTTTGAACCAAGGGCTACTTTTGAAGTTGGCAGTTTGCCGAGGGCTACTCGTCCAGTCTCAGTATCAAAAAACAATTTTTCATCTCCCTACTCCTCACTTCTTTAAAGTAAATAAAACAGAACGTAATGTGTTGCTAGTTTTATTTAATTAAAGTATTTTATCAAAGTAAAAGAACACAATATTTGAAAAGCACACCATATTTTTTTAAAGAAACGAATAAACAACTGAACTGAACAATATAGAACTCCCTCATTAACACACTAACTATTTACAAAAAGTTACAAAGGTGCAGATTTACAAATCTCCAACAATTTCAAATCTCAATAAAACCTAAATATCAAAACTAGTCAGCTGCTCTGTGCAGCAGGATGGTGTGTCATCTGCAGGTGCTGAAGTCCCTCACTGGTCCAGACTGCTGGCTTCAAAGGGCCATTCAGAGTTCCACCTGGTTATAAGACAAGACACACACACACACACACACACACACACACACACACACACACACACACACACACACACACACACACACACACACACACACATACACGCGTACCATACCAACAGGGGACTATCAGTTGTTCCTGCCAAGAGGGAACTTCTGTTTCTATTTTGTTTAAAAAATAAAAAAAACTGTTTTCTTTTTACTTTAAACCTCTATTACCACAATATAACTGAAAATTTGACTTTTAATAATTTTTAAAGAAATTGCCAAGAGGGGACCTGGATCTCTGAGCGACGTTTACCTTACAAAAAGGGGACATTTACATACTGCAATAGAACTGTCTCTACTACAATGAATTACTTTAACTCTTTTAAGAAATTGATGATTTAACTTGACTGATATTATCTAATTAATTCTTTTCAATACAATTATCACCCAAATAGTGAAATTATGGCCGTATTTGAAAATGAGTAATATTTTGAATATCATTTAATGATGACATGAATTAATAACAAGGTCTGCAGTATAAACAACAAATATATATTTTTAATATGGATTTTGTCTCTTAAAGGAGAAATGAAAAGTGTTTTTAAGCCAATAGTAGTCTAATGAAAAGCATAAAATAAGCTTGTTGAGAAAATTTCACAAGTCAAAAATGTCATCCTAACTCAAATTTAGACTTTGCAAAGTGAAAAAATTCTCATCTGGTGTTTTTGACCCCCCTCCCTCTGCTTGCTCTCCGTCCCCTGAATATGACATAGGCAGTGCAATGGTCGTCCCTCATACAGTAATATTAGTGTGTGTATCTAGTATTTTTTCAACTTTCATCATTTTGTAAACCGCCCCCTAGCTTATAGACTGTAGTTATGTTATCATTCACAAGAGTTTGTATATATTTTTTGTTTATGTAGTGTTTTGTAGTTCTGTTTGTGTTAATAAAAAAAAAAATCTAGTAGTGGACAAAAAGGTTTCAGTGTGTAGCAATTAGGGATGCAGCAAAAAAAATCTATTTTTTAAAGAATCAAGATTCTTAGTCCTGGCGATTCAGAATCGATTCTAAAAGCCCCAAAATAGATTTTAAAACTTTTTTAAAATTTTATATTGTATTTTTACCGCTCCTGTGCATTCGGCCGCTGTAGAATTTTGGCCGTGTAGGGCCACCGTAGTTAGTTAGCCAGGCAGCTCCCAATGGAGCCTGCTAGCAAGGAGGGAGACCCTGCATGTTTCAACTTGCTCCTTCATCTTTAAAAATCATTTTAGATCCTACTATGTTCTGTGGAATACAGAGCTTAACAAGACATTGGTAACTGTTTCAGGACATTTTCAACACCCCCACTCCCATGTTAGCATACGGCGCTAGCATGCTAACGTTAGCATACGGCGCTAGCATGCTAACGTTAGCATGCGAAGGCTATTCGTATTTCCAGGATAGAAATGCCCATTAATGCACTAAATCACCAAACTGTTTTTGACAAACTAAAGTGATATCCTTCAGATTCAAAAAAGTCTTCTGCTTCCATTTTAAATGACAGACAAGAGGACAGTAATGATGGGTTTATAGCTTCAGTGTTATTGTAAGATAGCAAAGGAGGTCTTAATTGTGTCATAAAAGTGCGTCCAGAAAATTACTACAGAAATCACTGCACTTCGGCATGTAGCAGGAAAAATGTAAAAAAACTATTTCTTTAAGCTACTGACTTGAAAAAAGCATACTAAGTATGTTTATGTGTGTTGTTTACTATATGAAATTCTTGTTATATCGATTTTTTCAGATTTGATTACATTTCTCCTTTAAGGTGGTAAGTTGCTTAGCAGTCATCTTGATTTGCATTTCAAAGTAAAGGTCCCCACTTGGTCTGTATAGAACGACAGGGGTCCACTGTTAGCTGGTGAAGAGCAACACAGGTCCCCACTAAGATAGGATGGAGCAACATACACACTCCAGGATAGGTGGATAAAGAAGAAATTAACTGAGTTATTTTTGTTAAGACTAAACAATATGTAAGCTGAATCAAAACAACTTGAGGTGAACTATTTCAGTTTATATAAACTACAGATCCCAACATTTGTCAGACATGTTTCCTCAACATAGAAATGTTAAATAGTATATGAACTGACATTCCAATAGTGAAGGGCTATGCAAAACAAAGTGGTCAGAATAAAGAGTTAAAAAGTTATTTACAGAGCACATTTTTTAAAGACAAATTTACAGCAGCCTATGTCAAACCTATTGGAAAATAAAAGGTCCCCACTTGGTTTGTACAAAATGTCCCAAGTGCCCTCTTGGATAGTATGGAGCGACGTACACACTCCAGATAAAGAAGAACATGACCTTTTATCAAATATATTTACTTCTGAACTTCTTAATGAAGTAGAGATGGACAGACAGACAGACAGACAGACAGACAGACAGACAGACAGACAGACAGACAGACAGACAGACAGACAGACAGACAGACAGACAGACAGACAGACAGACAGACAGACAGTTAGGATAAATAAACACACGTAAAAATGTGTGTATATTTTTTAGTTCCAGCCCATGTCAGACCTATTACAGAAAATAAAGGTCCCCACTTGGTCTGTACAGAAAGACAGGGGTCCACTGTTGGCTGGTGAAGAACAACACAGGTCCCCACTAAGATAGGATGGAGTAACACAACACTCCAGGATGGGTGGATAAAGAAGAAATTATCTGAATTATTTTTTAAGATTAAAAAAAATATGTAAGCTGAATCAAAACAACTTAAGGAAAACTATTTCAGTTGATATAAACTACAGATCCCAAAGTTTGTCAGACATGTTTCCCCAACATTTAAAGGTTAAATGGTATATGAACTGAAATGTCAATAGTGAAGAGATCTACAGCACAAAGTGGTCAGAATAAAAAGTAAAAAAATTATTTACAGAGCACATTTTTAAAGACAAATTTACAACAGCCTATGTCAAACCTATTAGAAAATAAAAGGTCCACGCTTGGTTTGTATAAAACCACACAAGTCCCCTCTTGGATAGTATGGAGCAACATACACACTCCAGGATGGGAGATACTGCAGAAATTAACTGAACTAATGTTTTTTAGACATATTTAAATCAGGCCATGTCAAAGTCATGCCTGTACAAAACTACACTGGTGTTCTATTTATTTTTATGGAACTATTATTAACCGTACATATGAAATGTCTGGATGTTAAATGTAAAAATTTTAAATTTAATTTTAGATACTTGTCTCAATCTAAATTTATTATACTTAGTTTTTTTCATTTCATCAAATTAGGATCTTTTCAGTCAAACCTACCTGTTAACTTTTTGTAAACATTTCATAGGAGACCTGTCAGGTTGAATGGACTTGGTCTCAAAGTTGAACTTCAATGCTGCAAGTGTCAAAAAGGATGATTTGAACTTTGTCTTTATGAATGTCCTCTTATTAGAACTTTTTTTGTTAGTTGTAGGTCTTAAAGTGACTGATTGGGAAGAACTGTGCCACTTTGTCATTGACTGTGTTTATTTAGGTATAAAGAACAGATAGTTAAAGCAAAGCAACATTTAATACAACTTAAAAGGAAATATAAGGAAGTCATTTTCACAAGATGTGAGAGATAACATTAATGTCTATGTAAATTTAGGCTAACACATATGAGTGTATGGGTAAGGATGTATGGATGTATACACTTAGACCTATGTCTAAGTGTATACACTTAGACAAACCCAGGTAAAATTAAAAATGTATTAACCTGTTTACTGTAATTTTTGATTTGATTTATTAATGAGGGTCCATCTGTAAATATGGTATCTTAACTAACTCCAAAAATTATATTACAATTATTTCTCTAGTGCCAACAAACATTCTCCCTGGGCGCTGTACAATATTTACATAAAAGGCAATTAGAGTTAAAAAAAATCTAATAAACCCAGCAGAATGCGATGAATCTTCAATTTATCGCAGTCTCCCATCCTGAGCAAGCACATTGGCGATAGTGGAGAGGAAAATTTTCCTTTTAACAGGAAGAAACCTCTAGCAGAACCAGGCTCAGGATGAGCAGCCCTCTGCCTTGACAGATGAACACAGCAACAAGAAAACAGATCAGCATCAGCATGATATGATATTTTGCAGTGATTATTCTTATTGTTTATTTATTCATGAGTCTAACAGCCTCAGGGTAGAAGCTGTTCCTCAGTCTAGTGGTTCTACATTTGATGCTCCTCAACCTCCGTCCTGAGGGGAGTGGGGCAAAGAGTGAGTGTGCTGGGTGAGTGGGGTCTTTCATGATGCAGGTGGCTCTTTTCCTGCATCTGGAGGTGTAAATGTCTGTGATGGTGGGGAGACTGACTCCAACATCTTCTGTGCAGCCTTCACCACTCTCTGTAGAGCTTTTCTTTCTGCAGCTGTGCAACCTCCATGCCACACGTTGATGCTGGAGCACAGGATGCTCTCCACTGCACACCTGTAGAAGGAGGTGAGGACTGGGCTACTCAGACCAGCTCGTCTCAGCCGTCTGAGGAAGTAGAGTCTCTGATGACCTTTCTTGATCAGGCTGGTGGTGTTGTTGCTCCAGCTGAGGTTATCATTCATGTGTACACCCAAGTATTTGTAGCTGGAGACCACTTCCACCGCAGATCCACTTATGTTCAGTGGGGTGTGGGTGTGTTTGTTCCTTCTGAAGTCCACAATCATCTCCTTTGTCTTCTTCACATTCATGTGAAGGTTATTCTCTTTGCACCAGCTCTCCAGGTGTTCCACCTCCTGCCTGTAGCTGGACTCATCATTGTTTGTGATGCATCCCACCACCGCTGTATCATCTGCAAACTTAACAATATGACAGCCTGGATGGGTGGCTGTACAATCATATGTGAGCAGAGTGAACAGGAGAGGGCTCAACACACATCCTTGAGGAGAGCCAGTGCTGAGGGTAATGGTGGAGGAGGAGAAGTTGTGGATCTTCACGGACCGTGGTCTGTTTGTTAAGAAGTCTACGACCCAGTTACAAACGGAGGGGCACAAGCTCCTCTTGGCACAAGCTCCTCTTTACAGCTGCAATTTTGTTGTGCACAAAATATTTAACTGCTTTCCAGTCTCTCCCATTGTCCCTTAGGATCTGATTCTTATTTAGGCATCTTTCACAGTCCACTTTTCCAGGGATCTTCAGTTCCTTCAGGAGGTCCTTGAAATGGTGAACGATTACTTCTCTTTCTGTCTCTGACCAGGACCTTTTGGGTTTACCTGTAAGCAAATGAGGGAAGAGAAGGAATACATTGATTAATAAAAAGTCACCAACACCAAATTTAGGAAATAAAAGTCAAGATTTTTCATTTACAGTATTTTATAGAGATAACTGAATAACATACCCTTTGGACTTGATGGCAATGATGACTTTTTATTGCCCTCAGCTGCCTTGCATGATGAAGTTCTCTCCTTGCAGTGTTTATCCTTCGAAGTTTCTGAAATATATGTCAATGAAAAGTTTATATCAGATTGAAACAATATAATTTCAAAACTATTCATTAAGTTCAGATTTTTTTCTTTACCATTACTATACAGGAAGAAAAAAACTACCTTTTTGATTTCTGTTAACAGTCCCTTCAGATTGGACATCTGCTTCTGAGTCACTGGACTCCTCAGCTGCAACAAAATGTTTTCAGTACATATTTAAACACAACATTTATTTTTTTGCTGACAATGTCCAAATTGCATTATTTCATACAAAATAGACATATTTGAAATCCTTTACAGGTAGTCCCCGATTTACGAGCGCTCTGATCTACGAGGTTCCAGACTTACGAGCTGGCAAATTTTTGGAAAAAACGCAAAAAATACTGAGTTTTCCTGTGTTTTTTCACCACAGTTCGTTAGCTAAACATGTGGACACACGTTTCCGATCATTTTTATGCACTCATAAGCAGTTTTTCGATGAAAAACGAGTGTTCGTAGTCGCGCTAGCAAAACCGTTCCAATTTACGAGCGAAATTCCGGACTTACGAGAAGCGTGGCGGCCGTTCCAAATTACGAGATTTCCGGTTTACGAGCGCCTCGTTGTAACGGAACTCGCTCGTAAATCGGGGACTACCTGTACTTACAGTTGATGTTTGGTGTGATGTCTTCCAGGGCTTTTCCTTTGAATTTACACATTCCACCTTGCAGAGCAAAAAGAAGTCTACTGACTTTTGCCATTTGGAGTGTTTCTTCGGGCAGTCGGTAAAATTCCCTGTGGACGTCAATATCATGTCCCATGAAAGTTGCCAACTGGTCTAGTTTGTGGGTTTGTAGGTTTAAGAGTTGTGAAATGTGGCTACATGCTTCCGTAGTTTGGTTGATGTGAGATTCTGTGGGAGTTTCCCCACAGCTTTCTGCAAACTGTCTTAAGCAGTCACATCCACGAAAGCTCTCTTGGGATCTATGATATGGATGAGCAAAAATGTAGGGATTGTTGGGGAAAATCCCAGCCTCTTCTCTAGTTTTAATCAGAAGTTCAACAGACTCTTTTACATTTGTTGGGAACAGCACAGGCACTTTGCAGCCCCTTTTCTCCCGTATCTCTACTCTGGTGAGATTCTCACAAAGTTATTTTTCAAACTGTGAAAGGCTCTCTAAAACTTCATCATGCATGTCGTGTTGGCTCCTTTGTAAATATGTGTTGAGTTCCATTCTTGAGACTTTTCCTTCATGACGGCGATTGAACAGTATTAGCTGTGTCTAGTAACTTGTGCGAGTTCACTCCATGATTTTGTTGTTGGTTTATCAGTGAGATCTCTTTTGTAGACCACCTGCAGGTTTTTCAGATGGTCCTGGAGCTTTTTGATGTCTTCTGACAAAGGCAACGTTTGGGGCATATTCCATTTCCTCTGGTAAAGCATTTTCAGGGCATTGGAAGATATATGTGTTGTCCATTCTAGTTCAATTAACTTTGCAAATTCCTCTGCTTTTGATTTTAAATCAACGTTCTGTTGACGCAGTGCCTCTCCTTGCAAAATAGGTGACACTTTCATAAGAGAATGCCGTAGTTTTAGGGCAGTTGAAGGCACTTTGAATTTGTTGGATAACCCATTAAACCCAGTCATCTGTTTTACAGCCTCAAGGACTGTGTTGAATTTTCCTGGACAGATCAAGTCCTTCAAAAAAACAACATCCTTGTCAATGTTTCTTGCCATCAGAACAAGTCTGGCAAGTTCCCTCATCTTATTTCTCATGTCTGCTTGATGTCGTCCAACTTCTCCATTTTTTAGGTATATTCTCTCACCCAGTGAAATGATAAGGGAGTCTGCCTTTATTAACTGAGTCACATTGTCATATGACATGTCCTGGAGAACCCTCTGAAGTCCAGTGGAAATCACAATATCCGTGGGCAACAACATGGAAGAACTTGCCTGAACTTTTCTTGTGACCATGTCTTCTTTTGACCAGAGTTTGCAACGCGTGTGATGTCTCCAGAGATCTGTCTTGACATACATAGCAAAGCAAATACTGTAGTCGGTTGCAGCTGATGGACAGGTTGCTTGCCTTCTTGGGATGATTTGGCCTTCCCCAGAGGACAGGACAGAACAGTTGTGATGATAGTTTCCCAGGTTTGCTACTTTGGCCAATAGCAAGGACTGCATTGATGATCCTTTCCTGTGTGCGAGTGCCTTGGCCACATCAGGTTTATCTGAATGCTTCGGTTTCAGATGTCTTGTAATTTTTGCATAAGGCTTCTCACAGTAAAGACAATAATTCTTCTTGTCATAGATACGTCGATGAGCAATGTTTGAAGACATTTTACTGTGATGTTACGTTGTTGAGAGTTACTGCCATTTGAGTGCTGCTCACTCATAGAAGATGGTTTTCTGTGGATTACTTTAGTTTTTGTAGTTTCTTCTTCCTCTGATTGTGGGTCATCCACTTCTTGATCTAACATTTCCAGAGCAGGGGAAACTTGTTCTTCAGTATTCTGAAAGAAAATGTAGTTTATTAATTAGTTTGCAAACAAGATAATAATATCATACATGCATATTTCTTTTATACATTTATAACTATCTTTACCACTACTTAAGTAATTAAATGCTTTATTACCATTTCACACGCAGAAAATTCCTCTTCTGTCGGCAGAGATGAAGGCAACGGGTTAATGGCAGTGATGCCAGGTAGATCTGTGACCGTACTCTCTGGAATGTTCATGTCATTAAAGGTTACAGGGCAGAAATTTGTTAAATGGGGTCCATCCTGTAATAATAACAACAAATAGTGAATACATGTCTACAACAGGTAACAATAAATATATTTAGGCAGTGGAGTAAAAAGTAAGACAAAAACTCTACTGTGGAAAAATCTTTTGTCTCTTACAGATAATTAACGTTATATTGGCCTACACTATTTGAAATAATTACTTACTTTATTTTGATTCTCTGATTGTGGGTCATCCACTTCTTGATCTGACATTTCCAAAGCAGGGGAAACTTGTTCTTCAGTATTCTGAAAGAAAATGTAGTTTATTAATTAGTTTGCAAACAAGATAATAATATCATACATGCATATTTCTTTTATACATTTATAACTATCCTTACCACTACTTAAGTAATTAAATGCTTTATTACCATTTCACACTCAGAAAATTCCTCTTCTGTCGGCAAAGATGAAGGCAGCGGGTTACTGGCAGTGATGCCAGGTAGATCTGTGACCGTACTCTCTGGAATGTTCATGTCATTAAAGGTTACAGGGCAGAAATTTGTTGAATGGGGTCCATCCTGTAATAATACAGAAATAGTGAATACATGTCTATATCAGGTGACAATAAATATATTTAGGCAGTGGAATAAAAAGTAAGACAGAAACTCTACTGTGGAAAAATATGCTGGTGAAGATTCTCAGTCATCCAAGACATGATAAAATAAAAAAAAGGCGTTCAATACAAGAACAACTGGACTTTATTTGTTACAGAAAACGTTTCGCTTCCCATCCGGGGAGCTTTATCAATTCAATGAGCAGACTATGTGCGCGTGGAGTTATAACAGTCTTAGATATCATGCACCAACCTATGTAAATTGAAAGCTGAGATAACACATACATGTAAATTGACGAATCACACCTTAACAGTAGGGGTTTCTTAAGGGCTTTGACAGAAGTCACACAACTGTATGTAAATTAAAAATCACACCTCACACCCCAACAGCAGAGGCTTCTCAAAATCTTTGCTAGTCTAATTCCCAGACAAGACACCTCTGTCCCATCCGGTGTAAAACGTCTGGGAATCAGCCTCAAAACTGAGTTATAAGTCTTGGAAAGTTGGAATCTCAGGCCTCCTCCTCTATAGAGCTTGGGCACTGACGTCACGACGAAATGCGACGCCGCCATGTTTTCTGGCACCCTTGACCAAAACAAACATGGCGTAAAACACCACACGAAGAACAAACATGGACCGCGAGAAACAGAAGATAAAGATTCATTACCGCGACAAACTGAACAAAGAAGCGAAGCAGCGCTATCTTGTTAAAATTGATTCCATTGGGCTAGATCCATATGAGCACAGGCAATGGACCGGTGATTTCAACGAGCTACCGCAGCTTACATTTCCCAACATAGTAAGCTACCTTGTGTGCGGACCTGCAGATTTTTCAAGTCAACGGCCAAAAAACTGTTGTTCTCATGAAGGTAGGTGAACACACAGGGATGTTGACATTTCTTCAGCAGCTGCTACCATTTTCTTATGAAACTGCTGTGACGAGTTTTTAATTTTTATCGATGCGTTTTGAGATAATTTTTAGAAATACGGATCAAAGTAAATCACCCGAGTTTTTCTAGTGACCCCTTAAAAAGATAAGCTGCCATGAAGAACATTGGCTCACCACCCATGGGCTCACCACCTGTGGGAGGGGCCAAAGGGGTCGGGTGCAATGTGAGATGGGTGGTGGCCGAGGGCGGGGACCCTGGCGGTCTGATCCTCGGCTACAGAAGCTGGCCATTGGGACATGGAATGTCACCTCTCTGGTGGGGAAGGAGCCTGAGCTAGTGTGTGAGGTTGAGAGGTTCCGACTAGAAATAGTCGGACTCACCTCAACGCATGGCTCTGGCTCTGGAACCAGTTTCCTTGAGAGGGGTTGGACACTCTTCCACTCTGGAGTTGCCCCTGGTGAGAGGCGCCGAGCAGGAGTGGGCATACTGGTTGCCCCCCATCTTGGTGCCTGTACGTTGGGGTTCACCCCGGTGAACGAGAGGGTAGCCTCCCTTCGCCTACGTGTGGGGGGACGGGCTCTGACTGTTGTTTGTGCCTATGCACCAAACGGCAGCTCAGACTACCCACCCTTTTTGGAGTCCTTGGAGGGGGTATTGGAGAGTGCGCCTCCTGGGGACTCCCTTGTTCTACTGGGGGACTTCAACGCTCACGTGGGCAATGACAGTGAGACCTGGAGGGGTGTGGTTGGGAGGAACGGCCCCCCTGATCTGAACCAGAGTGGTGTTCTGTTATTGGACTTCTGTGCTCGTCATGGATTGTCCATAACGAACACCATGTTTAAGCATAAGGGTGTCCATATGTGCTCTTGGCACCAGGACACCCTAGGTCGCAGTTCGATGATCGACTTTGTTGTCGTCTCATCTGATCTGCGGCCGCATGTCTTGGACACTCGGGTGAAGAGAGGGGCGGAGCTGTCAACTGACCACTACCTGGTGGTGAGTTGGCTCCGATGGTGGGGGAGGATGCCGGTCAGACCTGGCAGACCCAAACGTATTGTGAGGGTCTGCTGGGAACGTCTGGCAGAGTCTCCCGTAAGACGGAGCTTTAACTCCCACCTCCGGGAGAGCTTTGAACACGTTCCGAGGGAGGCGGGGGACATGGAGTCTGAGTGGGCCATGTTCCGCGCCTCTATTGTCGAGGCAGCTTATCGGAGCTGTGGCCGCAAGGTTGTTGGTGCCTGTCGTGGTGGCAACCCTCGAACCCGGTGGTGGACACCGGCAGTGAGGGATGCTGTCAGGCTGAAGAAGGAGTCCTATTGGGCCTTTTTGGCTTGTGGGACCCCGGAAGCAGCTGATAGGTACCGGCAGTCCAAGCGGCATGCGGCTCGGGTGGTTGCTGAGGCAAAAACTCGGGCGTGGGAGGAGTTCGGAGAGGCCATGGAGAATGACTTCCGTACGGCTTCGAGGCGATTCTGGTCCACCATCCGGCGTCTCAGGGGGGGAAAGAGGTACGCGACCAACACCATTTATGGTGGGGGTGGCGTGCTACTGACCTCAACTCGGGATGTTGTGAGTCGGTGGGCGGAATACTTCGAAGACCTCCTCAATCCTACTGGCACGTCTTCCACTGAGGAAGCGGAGCCTGGGGACTTTGGGTCGGGTTCTCCGATCTCTGGTGCTGAGGTCGCCGAGGTGGTTAAAAAGCTCTGCGGTGGCAAGGCTCCAGGGGTGGATGAGATTCGCCCGGAGTTCCTTAGGGCTCTGGATGTTGTAGGGTTGTGTTGGCTTACGCGACTCTGCAATATCGCGTGGACATCGGGGGCAGTTCCCTTGGATTGGCAGACTGGGGTGGTGGTTCCCCTATTCAAAAAGGGGGACCGTAGGGTGTGTTCCAACTATAGGGGGATCACACTCTTAAGCCTCCCTGGTAAGGTCTATTCAGGGGTTCTGGAGAGGAGGGTCCGTCGGATAGTCGAACCTCGGATTCAGGAGGAGCAGTGTGGTTTTCGTCCTGGTCGTGGAACACTGGACCAGCTCTACACCCTCAACAGGGTCCTGGAGGGTGCGTGGGAGTTTGCCCAACCAGTTTACATGTGCTTTGTGGACTTGGAGAAGGCATTCGACCGCGTCCCTCGGGGGGTTCTGTGGGGGGTACTCCGGGAGTATGGGGTACCAGGCCCTTTGATAAGGGCTGTTAGGTCCCTGTACGACCGGTGTCAGAGCTTGGTCCGCATTGCCAGCAGTAAGTCAGGCTCGTTTCCGGTGAGAGTTGGACTCAGCCAAGGTTGCCCTTTGTCACCGATTCTGTTCATAACTTTTATGGACAGAATTTCTAGGCGCAGCCAAGGTGTTGAGAGGATCCGTTTTGGTGACCTTAGAATCGCTTCTCTGTTTTTTGCAGATGATATGGTCCTACTGGCTTCATCAGTTCGTGATTTACAGCTTTCACTGGAGCGGTTTGCAGCCGAGTGTGATGCGGCCGGGATGAGGATCAGTTCCTCCAAATCCGAGGCCATGGTCTTGAGCCGGAAAAGGGTAGCATGCCCTCTCCGGGTCGGGGAGGAGGTCCTGCCCCAAGTGGAGGAGTTTAAGTATCTCGGGATCTTGTTCACGAATGAGGGAAAACTGGAGCGTGAGATCGATAGGCGGATAGGTGCAGCGTCCGCAGTGAAGCGGGCGCTGTACCGGTCTGTCGTGGTGAAGAGAGAGCTGAGTCAAAAGGCAAAGCTCTCAATTTACCGATCGATCTACGTTCCCACCCTCATCTATGGTCATGAGCTTTGGGTTATGACCGAAAGAACAAGATCTCGGATACAAGCGGCTGAAATGAGTTTTCTCCGCAGGGTGGCTGGACTCTCCCTTAGAGATAGGGTGAGAAGCTCAGTCATCCGGGAGGGACTCGGAGTAGAGCCGCTGCTTCTCCACATCGAGAGGAGCCAGTTGAGGTGGCTCGGGCATCTGGTTAGGATGCCTCCTGGACGCCTCCCTGGTGAGGTGTTCCGGGCATGTCCCACCGGGAGGAGACCCAGAGGAAGACCCAGGACACGCTGGAGGGACTATGTTTCTCGGCTGGCCTGGGAACGCCTTGGGATTCCCCCGGAGGAGCTGCTCCAAGTGGCTGGGGAGAGGGAAGTCTGGGCCTCCCTACTTAGGCTGCTACCCCCGCGACCCGACCCCGGATAAGCGGAAGAAGATGGATGGATGGATGGATGGAAGAACATTATTTTATCTGCCTTTAGATAAAAGAACTTGATTAGATGATCTAGCTGGCTGGCTAGCTAGCTACCTAGCCAGCCAGCTAGCTGTTTGTAAACGATCCTGTGTTACATATGAGCAGTTAATAAGTGTAATATTATTTATTTAACCCTTACCTGTGTGGAAATGCTTCGAACATACAAACATGTGTCTGGAAATACTCCTGAAAGTGATGTTTGTTCATCTAACCCATGCCATACGACGTCTCTTTGTTAGCTCAGCAACCTGTGTTCCTCTGTGTTGTTTCCATGCCGGAAAGCTGAAAAAACGGACTCCATTTGCAATACGGCTCCCCCTGCGACCGTGAGAACGATTGTGACAGTTCACAACACAACAAGTAGTCACCATTTCAGCGTATTTCACGTAGGATCACACACTACAACTAACGCAAACCCCGATCACGTCCGACTCCGTGCCAGAAACTCCATAGATGCTTTGCGCGATACCGGTCCGCTGACGTCACGATTCCAAGCTCTATTAAGCGAGGGCTGTTCTTTCTTGATATAAACAGCTTCCTTCACCCCCCTTTCAAACCACCTGTGCTCCCGGTCCAAAATTTGCACATTCTGGTCCTCAAATGAGTGACCCTTGTCCGTGAGGTGGAGGTGAACAGCGAAAAAACATTGTCATCCCTTATGTTGCTGGAGTTTGGACAGGACTCTCAGACAAAGCCTGGTGTACCCTAAGGACAGAACTCCTACACACAAACAGAGTGGTGTAGTTTATGCGGTCCAGTGCAGCAAGGACTGTACGGACCTCTACATTGGGGAAACTAAACAGCCCATTTACAGACGAATGTCATAACATAGGAGAGCCACCTCCTCTGGACAAAACTCAATTGTTCACCTCCACCTCACAGACAAGGGTCACTCATTTGAGGACCAAAATGTGCACATTTTAGACCGGGAGCACAGGTGGATTGAGAGGGGTGTGAAGGAAGCTGTTTATATCAAGAAAGAACGACCCTTGCTTAATAGAGGAGGAGGCCTGAGTTTTCAACTTTCCAAGACATATTCATTCATTCATTCATTCAACCTTTATTTATACAGGCTAGCCTCGTATATAACACAGTTTTGGGGCTGATTCCCAGATGTTTTACACCAGATGGGAGCAGAGGTGGCTTGTCTGGGAATTAGACTAGCAATGATTTTGATAAGCCTCTGCTGTTGGGGTGTGAGGTATGATTTTCAATTTACATACAGTTGTGTGTCTTCTGTCAAAGACCTTAAGAAACCCCTACAGTTAAGGTGTGATTCGTCAATTTACTTGTATGTGTTATCTCGGCTTTCAATTTACATAAGTTGGTGCGTGACATCTAAGACTGTTATAACTCCACGCGCACACAGTCTGCTCATTGAATTGATAAAGCTCACCGGATAGGAAGCAAAACGTTTTCTGTAACAAATAAAGTCCAGTTGTTCTTGTATTGAACGCTTTTTTTGATTCTACTGTGGAAAAATCTTTTGTCTCTTACAGATAATCAAAGTTATATTGGCCTACCCTATTTGAAAGAATTACCGTACTTACTTTATTTTGATTATCTGATTTTGGGTCATCCACTTCTTGATCTGACATTTCCAGAGCAGGGGAAACTTGTTCTTCAGTATTCTGAAAGAAAATGTAGTTAATTAATTAGTTTGCAAACAAGATACTAATATCATAATGCATATTTCTTTCATACATTTATAACTATCTTTACCACTACTTAAGTAATTAAATGCTTTATTACCATTTCACACTCAGAAAATTCCTCTTCTGTCGGCAGAGATGAAGGCAGCGGGTTACTGGCAGTGATGCCAGGTAGATCTGTGACCGTACTCTCTGGAATGTTCATGTCATTAAAGGTTACAGGGCAGAAATTTGTTGAATGGGGTCCATCCTGTAATAATAACAACAAATAGTGAATACATGTCTATATCAGGTGACAATAAATATATTTAGGCAGTGGAGTACAAAGTAAGACAAACACTACTGTGGAAAAATCTTTTGTCTCTTACAGATAATTAACGTTATATTGGCCTACCCTATTTGAAAGAATTACTTACTTTATTTTGATTCTCAAACCCAGCGTTGTTCGTGGTTGCAGTATAATCAGGTTGATGTGTCAAACCTGTAAATACAGTTAATCATTTGTCATAAATTACATAAGATTGTGTTTTTAACCCATAAGATTAGATAATATATTTAAAGCAATGGTACTCACACATGAATGCCTGAAGGGCTTCTTCAATGGTGGGATGTTCATCGAGTGATCTACTCAGCATTCAGAGTCCCTTGTTCATTAGCATTGGAATGTGTGGGGGTTCCTCACCTGGATGCATCAGGGTAATGTGGAGGATGTTGAAAAGTCAAGCACAAAGAACTCCAGCCCCAGGGGCCCGGGGGAGGGGTGGGGGGCACACAAACCTCAATTCCTAAAACTGTCATTTCATAGTCTCTGGAAGGTTTAGTACTCATTTTAAAAGTCTGGTAGTCCTGGTGTTTTAACAGGATAGAAAATATAAAAACAGGTACAATAAATCAGTGGAAATAGAAATAAAAACAGCAGCAATAAAAGGGGGCAGTGGAAATAAAAATGCTAAATACTAAAATACCAAAAGTAATGAAAGTTACAGATTGAAAGCTTTTTTAAACAAGTGGGTCTTTAGTCTGGTTTTGAACAGAGTCAGATCAGAGGTGGCATGCAGCTCAAGGGGGAGACTATTCCAGGCGTTTCGGCCGGCAACAGAAAAGGACCGGTCTCCCCATTGTTTGTACCTTGAGCGAGGCACCTCCAGCAGGTGTTGACTGGCAGATCGTAAAGCTCTGCCGGGCTGATGGACTTTCAAAAGTTCTGAGATGTACAGAGGAGCAAGTCCATTCAGAGCTTTAAAAACAAACAGCAGCAGCTTAAACTGTAACTGAACCGGGAGCCAGTGTAAAGAGGACAGGACAGGAGTGATTTGGTCATATTTTCGTGTGTTGGTCAAAAAGCGGGCTGCAAAATTCTGAACAAGTTGTAAACGGGAAATAGAAGACTGATTAATTCCAATGTACAAAGCATTACAATAGTCAAGTCTGGAGCTCACAAAGGCATGGATGGCTTTCTCCAGATCACTATGGCTAAGGAGTGTCTTCACTTTAGAGAGCAGATGGAGCTGAAAGAAGCTGGTCTTGACAACAGAACTGATCCGTTTATCAAGCTTTAAGTTGGAGTCAAGCTGCACTCCATTTCTTACCACCTGGTTGAAATGAGGGAGCGGAAAACCAAAACTGGGACTGGGAAGGATGTTGCTGGTGTCACCGGATGCACCAAATAAAATGCATTCAGTTTTATCAGTGTTTAGGTGGAGGAAGTTTTGAGAGAGCCAGTGTTTAATGTCATTTAAGCAGTTGATAATGGTGTTAGAACTGAGTGAGGGATTGAGAGTCACCGGCAGATATATTTGTAAATCATCTGTATAGAGCTTTGGAGCACACGTCACTGTGTGGGGGAGTGTCGGGGGCGTGTCGGGGCGTTCCGGTCTCGACCGCCATTTTTGTTGCCCTCAGAAAAAATAAAATAAATTCAGGAGATTTCCATCGTTTTCGCGCTGTATCTTCCGTCACAATTCTGAAAAGCAGCGCAAAATAAAGTGGACTATCGTAATAAGCTTCTCCCAGATGACAAAAAAAAAACTACATGGAAAAAAATCGGTATAATTGGAAATGTTGCCCGTTTGAAATAAATAAATAAATGGAGCAGAGACCTGGAGTAATACTTGCCTCCACTGACATTCCCAGTCATTTTAGCAGAGTGTTTACACCACAAATAATTTTTATAATTACAATTCACTGGGCGAGCTGGTCCAATCTATGAATAGCTGGATAGATGATTTGGACATTTTTAAATCCCCCAGATTGTAAATACGTTGAAGGTACGTTGTTGGCTCATTAATTTTACATAAATTATTAATATACATGTCTTTCAGAATCAATCAACCTTCTGTATGCTACTATGAGTATTAGAAATTGTGAACACTTAATTTTTTATATCCAAAAAAGCTAAGTCTGGTCCTCTGGACATTCAAAAAACAAAACAAAACAAAGCAAAAAAAAAGCTGTAGAAACGTTTCGTCTTTCGTCCGAAAGTATTTTATCAGTTATGTAGGGCTCATAATAACACATTACCTTTAAATATCTAAAGAATTTTTATAAAATGACAAAGTTATTACAATCTCAAAGGGACAGAGATATTCATCAAACCAACATTCAGAACCAGCTTGAAGGGACGGTCTACCTCAATTCAGGGAGTTGGATTGCGGAATGTTCTGGAGAGAGATGTTAAAAATGCAAAATCAATGTATACATTTAAGAAAAAGGTCAAAACGGACTTGCTCAAAAACTATATATGATGTAGCTTAGCGCGTTTGTGTATTACAGTTAGAAAAATGAAGTAGAGTTATTCATTTTGTGATTCAGTTTGAAGGTTATCATTGTTTGAACAAATTGTGAAATAAGGGGCTGATATAATAGGATTTCATCTTCTTTCTGCTCCTTTCATTTTATCCTACTTGTATTCTTGTATCTGATGAAACTGTTTTTGTATCGTTCTTTTGAAATGAATAAATAAACATCAAATCAAATCTGTCCTCCCTGCCTCCCTGGAGTCCTTCCAATTTGCATATCGGCTTAATCGTTTGACCGACGATGCCGTCTCCTCTACCCTCCACACAGCTCTCACACATCTGGACACAAAAGACTCTTATTTTAGAATGCTGTTCATTGACTTCAGCTCGGCATTCAACACCATCATCCCCAAAACAGCTCATCCTTAAACTGGACAATCTAGGGCTGAACACCTCAATGTGTAAGTGGTTGCTAGACTTCCTGACCAGGAGACCACAGGCAGTACGGGTCGGTAGTAACACATCCAGCACCATCACATAGAATACAGGGGCCCAACAAGGATGTGTGCTAAGCCCCCTTTTATTCACCCTGCTAACACACGACTGCACACCATCACACAGCTCCAACAATTTCACCAAGTTTGCGGACGACACAACAGTGGTGGGTCTCACAAGCAACAATGATGAGACGGACTACAGGAACGAGGTGAGCCACCTTCATTCAGCCTTTATTTAGACAGGTAAATCTTTTGAACCTCATGGGCTCATTCACGAAAGCGACCTGCTAAAACTAAAGAACAATGAACAGCAGTGGTAGAATTTCCTTAAACAATAAACAATAAACAAACAAACAATAAACAATAGAAAAAAAAAGTTTTTTTTTTTTTTTTTTTTAAACAAAGTATCAAAAAACTAGCAAAACATTATAAGGTAGACGTATAAAATCAAAGACAGGAACAAATCTGCATTGGTTTTTGCCAGGATTCCAACAGATTCTGAAAACCATTTAGAGAAGTCAAGGTCGAGAGCTTCAGATCTTTTTGTAAGATATTCCATGAAGCAGGAGCGGAGTAGGAGAAGGCCCTTTTTCCAAGTTCAGTCCTCACTGACGGAACACTGCAGGTAATCATGTCCTGAGAGCGCACACTGTAGCTGCACTCACGCAAAGACATGTAGGAGGAGATGTATGAGGGCAGCAGACCAAGAAGTGATTTAAAGATGAAAATGTACCAGTGGAAGAGTCTGCGTGAGGTTAATGATGTCCAGTTAACCAGTGAATACAGGGTGCAGTGGTGGGTACGATAATCACAACCAGTTATGAATCTTAGTGCACCATGATAGACAACATCCAACATCCGCAGGGTGCTTGTAGGAGCATTCATGTAGAGAATGTCACCGTAATCAATGGAGGGAAGGAAAGTCACAGACACAAGGCGTTTCCTAACATTCAGTGATAGACATGATCTGTTTCTGAAAAAGAAACCCAGTTTAACTTTCAGTTTCTTCACTAGGTTTTCCACGTGGAGTTTAAAAGAGAGATGTGAATCGATCAGGATACCCAGATATTTATAGGAATCAACAAACTCAATAGGGACACCATTTGAAGATAAAATCAGAGGAGGATCTGCTGGAACCGCCTTCCTATTTGAAAAAAACATCCCTTTTGTTTTATCAGCATTTAGGACAAGTTTGAGACGGAACAAATCTGACTGGATGATGTCAAAAGCGGATTGCAGTAACTGGAAAGCCTTAGCAACTGTTTTAGCTCGGCAGTAAACAACTGTATCATCAGCATAGAAATGTAAGGATGCATCAGGGATGCAGTGACCTACATTAGCTATGTAGATTGTAAAGAGAGTGGGTCCTAAAACTGAGCCTTGTGGTACACCATTTTTAACTGTTAAATAGCTGGAAGAAGTACCGTTATGTTGAACACATTGCCTCCGATTGGAAAGATAGTTAGAAAACCAACCGATGGTGTGATCAGAGAAACCGATTTCTGAGAGCTTATGACACAGGATGTTATGATCCACAGTGTCAAAAGCTTTAGACAGGTCTAAGAAAAGTGCAGCACAATAGTCCTTAGCATCCAATGCTTCAACAACATCATTCAGAACCTTCAGAGAAGCAGTTGTTGTGCTGTGTTTTTTCCTGAAACCAGATTGATGAAGAGGTAAGATGTTAAATGAGTCCAGATAATTTTTGATCTGAGAGTTTATCAGTTTTTCTAGAACCTTGGCTAAGATGCAGAGTTTAGAGATCGGTCGATAATTGTTCAATGAGGTGGGGTCACCTCCCTTCAGCAAAGGAAGAACAAAGGCTGTTTTCCAAGCATCCGGAATGGTGTTTTGGCTTATGGACAGATTAAAGATGTGGGTCACAGGGACTGTGATGATATGAGCAGCCAGCCTTAAGAAATAAGGTGGAAGTTCATCTGGACCTGCAGATTTTTTTGGATCAAGATCATTTAACAGTTTATTTACCTCACTGACTGAGAACGGAGAAAAAGAGAAGGTGTGATTAACAGATGGTTGACTTGTAGGAGGGATTTGATTTGTAGAAGTTTGATTATTAGATAAAGTGGCTGATTTTCCGTTTGTAACTGTCCTGGCCTTGTGGTGCGGACACAACAATCTCACTCCGAATGTGGAGAAAACAAAGGAGATTGTTGTGGACTTCAGGAAGAGGGATGCCCAACATGCCCCTCTGACCATCAACAGCACCACAGTGGAGAGAGTGGACAGCACCAAGTTCCAAGATAAAAGAAAGCATAAAACAGAGCTACAAAACTAACACACAGTGAACTAAAAAATCAATTTAAAATACAGTAAAATGACAAGTTTTCATTCAACCTTTATTTATACAGGCTAGCCTCGTTGAGCCACGGGGACTCATTTACAAGAGGGACCTGTCTCACTCACACCCAGGGTCAATTTAGAGTTACCAATCAGCCTAACATGCATGTTTTTGGACTGTGGGAGGAAACCGGAGCACCCGGAGGAAACCCACGCATGCACAGAGAGAACATGCAAACTCCACCCAGAAAGGCCCCCGGACCGGGATTTGAACCGGGGACCTGATCGCTGAGAGGCAGCAGCTCTACCAGTTGTGCCACCGTGCTGCCAAATTAAGTTAAACAGGCATGTACTGTATCCTGCCACAAGTCCTTCCAGCGCACCGTGAGAGCAGCTGAGAAGATTGTCGGCACCTCCTTCCCCTCACTACAGGACTTACACAGTAACCACCTCACTCGAAAAGCCCTATGCATGGCAGGTGATCCCACACACCCACTACACTCTGCTTCAGTCTGCTGCCATCAGAGAAGAGACTGCAAAGTCTCCAGGCTCGAACCAGCAGACTGAGAGACAGCTCTGTTGATCAGGTAGTCATGCATGTACAAAACTTGGTGTTCTGGGACCATGACACACCTCTTATCATTTTGCGAAGGCTTTCAAGTTTCCTGATATAACTAGTGTAAGTGTTGCACCATTCAAAATGGTGATTAAAAGCTACATAATGATGTCTACCAAAAAGGTAACTTTTAAAACAATTAAATGCCGTCACTCTAATCCCATAGAGGTACAGCTTGTTCAGTAATACAGGTGGTCCCTGACTTACGAGGACATCGACATACGAGGTTCCAAATTTACGAGCTATCATATTTATTAAAAATATGAAATAATTTTTATTTTATTTTTTTGTGTTTAAATGTTCTTAATTTTATGTGTACAGCACTTTGTTGCAGCTGTGGTTGTTTTAAATGCCTTTATAAATAAAGTATTATTATTACATTTTATTATTATAATTTTGAAGCCGATTACGCAGTTTCCGGCAGTCCGTCAGTGTTCGGCAGTGTTCCCAATGTTTTCCCAGGCCAAATAGTCAATCAAGTAAGTTCTGGCCACACAGCCTGGCCACCAAGTGATGGAAGCTTATTTCAGCTGCTTATATCCAGGATTTTGTTCTTTTGGTCCTGAACCAAATCTCATGACCACAGGTTAGAGTTGGAATGTAAACAAACTGGTAAATCCAGAGCTTTTTCTTTCAAATGAACTCATTTTTCACCATGACAGATCAAAGCAAAAACCATTGCAGATATGTTCCTGTTTTTGATTTTGTACATCTACCTTGTGGTGTTTTGCTAGTTTTGATACTTTGCATTTCACTTTCTATTTCTCTCCTACGGTTTTTTTTTCTTTTTTCTGTTGTTTGTTGTTTAAGGAAATTCTACCATTGCTGTTCATCATTCTTTAGTTTGTAGCAGGTCGCTTTTGTAAATGAGCCCTTGAGGCTCAATGAGATTTACCTGACTAAATAAAGGTTGAATGAATGAATGAAAAGCAACACCCTCATTACTGAAGATGAGTTCCTGATCTGTCAATCCATCTCCCGCTCCATCCTGCCATCATGTAGAAATAAAACTCTCAATTGCTTGAACTCCTTCATCAGAAGCAAAGACCTGCTCCCAGTTCAGAGGGCACATTCCACCATCTGGTTGAGAGCCATGGTCTTCGATGTAGAGGAGCTGACTCCCATCCTAGCTGCCTCCACTTGTCCTTGTGCTGCATCAGTTTGCTGACGGTCAGAACCCAGACACCAACAGAAAAATATAGTCTGCAAAAAGTTCAAAGAGACACTGAAGTTCCCAAACCAGACCCCCTATGCTCCCCAACCAAGCCTGAAGATCCTGTTTATGAACACCACAAACTGGAGCGGAAACTAGGGACAACCCTGGCAGAATCCAACCTGCACCAGTGATCTCAACTCTGCTCCTGCTGTGGTTCTACAGGGACAGTGACCTTCACAACCCATACTCCCTCAGCATCCTCCATAGAGTGCCTCAGAACAAGTCTCCTTCAGGTCCTCTTATGACCACCTTGACCTGTAAGGGTGACTATCTGGCCCACGGTTGAACCACCCAGATAAAAGCCACACTGCCACGAGCCTCCTTTCCAAAACCCTGGCGTAAACTTACAAGGGGAGGCTGAGATCTCATCAAGCCCTGGCACCCTGCCACCATGGAGCTACCCTTAAACACCTGAGCCATGGGGAAGGACTCCTCCGAGTCTTCTAGTCTGCCTCCTCAAGGTGGACATGGTGACTGGATAAAGTGGATTCTCAAATTCAGAATCAGCAGCCAAGCACAGCCTGACACAATTTTCTTTTCCTGAGTCACTGAACGGTTCAGAACCTCCTCGAGGCCCATCGAAGGTCCTCCTCCATGGCTCCTTTGAATTCATACCACATCTGATGAAGCCACTAAATGTAGCTCAACATCTGTACAGCTGACTGTTATAGTCATTTTGGTGTTGACATTTTTGTGTTGTGGTGGCCATCTTGAATTTGGTTGACTCAAAAAGTATTGATTGTCCGATATTTGAATCCAATGTTTATTGAGAGTTTCATTAAAATCAGTTTATTGGTTCATGTATTTTGCTCATGTTACAGACAAATAAACAAAACTGGCCAAACAGATTCACTTTACTTTCAGCAGCGGACCATTAAAGGGATTTAGAGCATAATAGTTTGTCACAATTGTTCTTTCACAATGTTTAATCATAATAAGAATATTAAACATTTTCAGCTATTGTGCAGCAACGGTTACTCTGCAGGATACATAAACTACTTAAATGTCATTTCCTGTGAAAATGCAGTGTGAATCCTTGTCGCTGAAGGATTTTAGCTAAAAACTGCTGAATAATCCTAAACCAGGTTAAAATATTTAATCACTAACCTGTTGATGTGAGCTGAATTTGAACAGCTGATACTTTCTGAAAGCAGAAAAACTATGTAGAAAAGCTAAATGAACCAGAAAAGTAGCAGCAATGAGCAGAATAAGTTAAAGAGAATAAGGCAGAGAGAGGCAGAAATTATTACCCAAAAAAATCTGAAATTTGCAAAAATTACCGTAAAAATTAACAGAAAAACAAAACAAAATAAGCAACAAAAAATAATAAAAGCAGCTAAAAAGGCTAAAACAAAGAGTTTAAATTTGCAGAAATAAGTTTAAATTAGCTTAAAAAGTTGAAATAATGTTTAAGAATCAAAAGGTGAAACAGGAACCAAATAATAGTAGTAAAAAGGCTCAAATTAACAACAACAAAAAAAATAGCTGAAAAGGCTGAATTCAGCAGAAAGATGCTGAAATGAGAATAAAAAGCCAAAATTTGAAGAAATAAGTTGAAAGGAACAGAAAAAATATGAACGAAGCTAAAAGGAGCTGAAAGGAGCCGAAGCAGAACAATAGCTGAAATGAACACAACACCTAAGCTAAATATTTCAAAAGAATAAAATTGCACAAATACAGTACCAAAAGTGAGAGCCTGCATGTTTTTGATGGTGTAATTATGTTTGCATCAATAGAGTGCAAGGTTTGGTTTTCAGAATAAAATCGGTAAAGTCATCGGGTGGGTTCACATCGTCCCACACAGCCTCATGACTCCACAAAGTGTTTGCTCAACTAACTTTAATTAAAAACACCAATCTGGAGTTTCAGTAGGAACTCAAGGCTCTGAGTTTACTTCTCCACCCTTCACAGCGTTTTATTCTCGCCTGCTGCAGAGGCCCAAAATGTGTGTGTTTGTCAGTAGCTTTAGCAAAATATCTCGTGAGCCACTGAAGCGCTCAGGAAATAATCAACTGATTAACTTTTATATCCAGCACAATTCAAGAAAGCCACCACAGCTAACCGAACAGAGAAAACAATTTCAATTTCTGCCTACTACTGCAATTACTTTTCCAAAAGGGACATATTTAATACTTTTTTACCCGTTTCCTCTCGTACTGCTGTGTTCAGTCTTCTTTTTATTTCATTTCTCACTTCCCGCCGGCACTCAGTCAGAATTCGGTTGTAAAAAATGCTTCTTCTTGATTAGTTTAATGGAGGTTGGCACAAAACTATAGGTGTGCATTACCGCCACCAACTGGTAAGGAGTGTGGACCACATCACTACCGGTACATTGTGCTGCATTCAATGTTGTCGGAAAAAAGAGTTTCGCGTTTGTAATGTACAGCTGGGGTGGTGAACAGGGTGGCAAGGCTCTTGCCACCCCATGCCACCCCAGTAGATCCCCTCTAGTGGTTCTGCACTTAATGCTCCTTACGCCATATTTACACTACATGCGTTCCGGCTCCGCCCCGCTCCGGTCCGACCTCCGCAGCAAATACGCACCCATTATAATCAATGACAGAATTTACACTGGCTCCGCACGGCGGCGGAGAGCGGTGGCGGACGGCAGTCCGTCAAAATTAGAAATATTTCTATTTCTGCCGGACGCCGGAGCTGTGCCGGAGTCAACTTTTGAAGATTACGTCGCACCAACAGGAAAAGGAACGAGCACAACTTCCGTATTTACAAAATAAAATCACCACGGGCGGACTAATCCTAGCTCTATACGGATTTATTTGTACAAAAATGCTGTCAAACTATCATTTATGACTACGCCTACAAACGCAATACAAGAAATAAATAAATAAATAAAGTATTTTATTCTGAAATGTAATACATCACTTCCTGTTGCTCAAACCATGTCCTGTCGCTCATTTACGAGAGAAGATCAAGGCAGCAGTCTCTACTGTTGTTCTCCTTCTTCCACCGAATGAATTGTTTTGTTCTGACTTACTTATTTATCACTTGATTTATCGCGCGATCTCGCAATTCCCGCGCATGCGTCTCGGAGCAGCGCATCCATGCGGACCTGAGCGGAGCGGAGGAAGTGGAAACTGGACTCGCTCAGCTGCGACCTGCGGAGCGGGGCGGAGCCGGACCGCATGTAGTGTAAATTTGGCGTGATTAACCTCCTTCCTGAGTGGAACAGGACAAAAAGTGTGTGCTGGGTGAGTGGGGTCCTTCGTGATGCAGGTGCCCCTCTTCCTGCATCTGGAGGTGTAGATGTCTGTGATGGTGGGGAGACTGACTCAAAAAGACCTCTGTGCAGCCTTCACCAACCTCTTCAGTTCAGTCCCTACACAAGCGTTGCAAGAGTCATGTTTGCATTGCTGGTAGTAAGTTGGACTCATCAGGGTGGGAGTTGGACTCTGCCAGGGCTGCCTGTTGTCAATGTGCTTGATCCTATGTTCCCACAGTTTCCACAGTGCACAGTTTCTTGACAGTGCATGAAACACCTTTCATCTTTCAACATGTCTCAGTTTTTATTGGAGTTTTGGGATCTGCTAGCTCTTGGTAGCGTTAGCTTAGCATGGATTCTGCTTCTCCCCCAGTTTTCGCTTTCGCTTGCTCCATGTGTCAGATGTTTACTGTATAGAGAGAAAAGTCAAATCATCCTGAGCATGCATCATGGTATAAAACCAGCCTTCCTTCTTCTACTCTAGTTCCCTGTCAGATGAGACAACTTTAAAAATTTCATTAGAGCCTGATTTGCGTTTGGACTGATTTTGTCCTGTTGAGCTCTCTGAATAATCATGTGAACAGCTAGTTTTGGCTGTCAGCAACAAACTGGTTGATTCACTATGAGAAGGTGCTATTTGTAAGACTGAGCTAAATACAGCTCCTCAGACTGAGGAAGTCTTTCGGACGAAAGACTAAACATTTCGAACTTCTTTTTTTTGTTTTTGTTTTTTGAATGTCCAGAAGACCAGACTTAACGTTTTTAGACTGTCTAAATCAGAGTCAGAGTCAGAGTCAGAGAGAATTTATTGTCATTTGCACCGCATGTAGTACATGTGTTGAAAACGAGATTATGTACACAGGGTCCCAGTTACATCCAACAACAAATGCAAGAGAAATACAATAATAACATCTAGGATTAACTAAGAGAGACATCACATCAGCTAGTAATACACTAAGCCCTAATGTAGTAGAAAAACATCATTATAAACAGCAGCACGAACATGAGCAGATGGTCACAGATGAACGCAGCAACAAGAAACAGATCAGTACAGTATCAGTATGATGTGACATTTTGCAGTGTTTATTCTTATTATTTATTTATTCATGAGTCTGACAGCCTCAGGGTAGAAGCTGTTTCTCAGTCTAGTGGTTCTACATTTGATGCTCCTCAACCTCCGTCCCGAGGGGAGTGGTGCAAAGAGTGAGTGTGCTGGGTGAGTGAGGTCTTTCATGATGCAGGTGGCTCTTTTTCTGCATCTGGAGGTGTAAATGTCTGTGATGGTGGGGAGACTGACTCCCACAGACTTCTGTGCAGCCTTCACCACTCTCTGCAGAGCTTTTCTCTCTGCAACTGTGCAGCCTCCATGCCACACGTTGATGCTGGAGCACAGGACACTCTCCACTGCACACCTAAATAAATAAAGGTTGAATGAATGAATGTTTGGATTGTAATGATTTTCCAAACAAGCTTGTACATATTACATAATTATCTAAAACTAATCGTATATCCTACCAAAAGTGGGGTTAGAAATGCTTCTTCTCTTAAACTGGTGCATTTTTGCACTGGATTTGTTTTGGAGTGTGATCATTTGACACAGTTTATTTAACTGAGACTGTATTTATTTTCTGAGCTTCAAACACTCTCAGAATGTCCAGTTGTTCTGTATTGAACGCCTTTTTTGATTTTATCATGTCCTGGACGACTGAGAATCTTCACCAGCACTCTCAGAATGCATCTAAAAGTCTTTATTTGATCAAATTTTATGATTTCATGATTGTGCTTGCTTCTGAAAATGGCTTTTTGTTAAATCAAAAGTGAAGCAAACCCCACTTCTCAGATAAAATCTTGGCACATTTTTTGCTGGTGACAAGGGGGTGACAACCCCCCTCAACATAATCCAAATGAGAGGCATTGTCTTTCAAATTGGGTGTTTGACACAGTGAAAAACAAGGTTTCTGCTTTGCTATGTAATTACTGGACGGTGTGAAGCAGCACTGACGTCACTCTCCTGCACCAGTTGGAATTGCCAACTCAGATTGATTTTTGCAACACTTTTTGCAGGAGTGGGGCGTGAAAACTAAAAAGCAGTTTGTTCTTAGTTTCCTCTGTAGTTGTGATACATCATACGGAAGCGTAGTGATGACACCTGGAGAAAATATTTTTTGGGGCTTATCACGTAATAACGTGATACGTATCACGTTATTACGTGATATGAGGCTAGCCTGTATAAATAAAGGTTGAATGAATATCACGTTATTACGTGATACGTATCACGTAATAACGTGATACGTATCACGTATCACGTTATTACATGATATTATCACATTATTACGTGATAATATCACGTTATTACGCTATACGTATCACGTTATTACGTGATAAGTATAGATGTCCGTCCACATGGTATCAGCACCATTACCCACACAATGGGAGAGAGGCTGGCTTCTGTGCTGCTTTCATCCAGTAGGTAGTTCCAGATAAAATGCAAATTAAGGGATGTACTGTAGAGCCTAGAACTGCAGGACTGACCTCCAAAACAAGATGATTAAGATGCACACTTAAACAGTTTAAAGTTCTCCACTTTCTTGACCAAGAGTTTGATACTACAAAGTTTTGAAAGTGTCAACCTTTTCATTCAGAAAACTAGCATTCCCATGTACTTGATTTGTCTTGGTTAATTTACTCCTGAATAAATTTCTGATAAACTGACTCTAACTCCCATGTTTATCACCAAACTTACATTTCTTCATTCAGTTCCTTTAATTATTGGGTATATTCTACATTTCTCTACTAATATCTCTAAGATATGCATTAAAGACAGAGATCCAAACTTCACTCAAAATAAGCTTAATGTGGTTTTTCGCAGTTTCATGAAAACTAAACACGAGCGGGTTTTTCCCCCCACATTTTTTCCTTATCAAACATCTGCATTTTCTATGAAACACCATCAGATTGCAGCTCTGTTAGCTTGCTCCCTTTAAAAACCCAAAATGCCCATTAATGTGATCAACGAACACTGACTGCAGTTTGTGTTTCTCTTTAGAAACCATTAACCCAATTCTTTGAGTAAGCATCCATCCATCCATCCATTTTCTTCCGCTTATCCGGGGTCGGGTCGCGGAGGTAGCAGCCTAAGTAGGGAGGCCCAGACTTCCCTCTCCCCAGCCACTTGGAGCAGCTCCTCTGGGGGAATCCCAAGGCGTTCCCAGGCCAGCCGAGAAACATAGTCCCTCCAGCGTGTCCTGGGTCTTCCTCTGGGTCTCCTCCCGGTGGGACATGCCCGGAACACCTCACCAGGGAGGCGTCCAGGAGGCATCCTAACCAGATGCCCGAGCCACCTCAACTGGCTCCTCTCGATGTGGAGAAGCAGCGGCTCTACTCCGAGTCCCTCCCGGATGACTGAGCTTCTCACCCTATCTCTAAGGGAGAGTCCAGACACCCTGCGGAGAAAACTCATTTCAGCCGCTTGTATCCGAGATCTTGTTCTTTCGGTCATAACCCAAAGCTCATGACCATAGATGAGGGTGGGAACGTAGATCGATCGGTAAATTGAGAGCTTTGCCTTTTGACTCAGCTCTCTCTTCACCACGACAGACCGGTACAGCACCCGCTTCACTGCGGACGTTGCACCTATCCGCCTATCGATCTCACGCTCCAGTTTTCCCTCATTCGTGAACAAGACCCCGAGATACTTAAACTCCTCCACTTGGGGCAGGACCTCCTCCCCGACCCGGAGAAGGCATGCTACCCTTTTCCGGCTCAAGACCATGGCCTCGGATTTGGAGGAACTGATCCTAATCACGGCCACATCACATTCAGCTGCAAACCGCTCCAGCGAAAGCTGTAGATCACGATCTGATGAGGCCAATAGGACCACATCATCTGCAAAAAACAGAGAAGCGATTCTAAGGCCACCAAAACGGATCCTCTCAACACCTTGGCTGCGCCTAGAAATTCTGTCCATAAAAGTTATGAACAGAATCGGTGACAAAGGGCAACCTTGGCGGAGTCCAACTCTCACTGGAAACGAGCCTGACTTACTGCCGGCAATGCGGACCAAGCTCTGACACCGGTCGTACAGGGACCTAACAGCCCATATCAATGGGCCTGGTACCCCATACTCCCGGAGTACCCCCCACAGAACCCCCCGAGGGACGCGGTCGAATGCCTTCTCCAAGTCCACAAAGCACATGTAAACTGGTTGGGCAAACTCCCACGCACCCTCCAGGACCCTGCTGAGGGTGTAGAGCTGGTCTAGTGTTCCACGACCAGGACGAAAACCACACTGCTCCTCCTGAATCCGAGGTTCGACTATCCGACGGACCCTCCTCTCCAGAACCCCTGAATAGACCTTACCAGGGAGGCTTAAGAGTGTGATCCCCCTATAGTTGGAACACACCCTACGGTCCCCCTTTTTGAATAGGGGAACCACCACCCCAGTCTGCCAATCCAAGGGAACTGCCCCCGATGTCCACGCGATATTGCAGAGTCGCGTAAGCCAACACAACCCCACAACATCCAGAGCCCTAAGGAACTCAGGACGAATCTCATCCACCCCCGGAGCCCTGCCACCGCGGAGCTTTTTAACCACCTTGGCGACCTCAGCACCAGAGATTGGAGAGCCCGACCCAAAGTCCCCAGGCTCCGCTTCCTCAGTGGAAGACGTGCCAGTAGGATTGAGGAGGTCTTCGAAGTATTCCGCCCACCGACTCACAACATCCCGAGTTGAGGTCAACAGCACGCCATCCCCACCATAAATGGTGTTGGTCGCGTACCGCTTTCCCCCCCTGAGACGCCGGATGGTGGACCAGAATCGCCTCGAAGCCGTACGGAAGTCATTCTCCATGGCCTCTCCGAACTCCTCCCACGCCCGAGTTTTTGCCTCAGCAACCACCCGAGCCGCATGCCGCTTGGACTGCCGGTACCTATCTGCTGCTTCCGGGGTCCCACAGGCCAAAAAGGCCCAATAGGACTCCTTCTTCAGCTTGACAGCATCCCTCACCGCCGGTGTCCACCGCCGGGTTCGAGGGTTGCCACCACGACAGGCACCAACAACCTTGCTGGACTGCTTTGAGTAAGCAGTCCAGATTAAAACACTGCCTTTTTTAACAAAAATGTTTGTGGTAGTTACAGAGAGTCATTCACAACACCCACTCTGAGCATTGCATCCTTTTTTTGTGCATGAAATTACTTGTAGATATTTTTCTAGTTCGAACACAACGGCTGCAACTCAGTCCGTTCTCAACCTAAGATCATAGTTAGTCCAAAACTCTGCATGCAGGGTGAACTTATGTAT
>JBBPBX010008328.1:0-62863 GCA_038048925.1 Garcialebias charrua | reverse complement strand
ATACATATATATACATATATATACATATATATACATATATATACATATATATACATATATATACATATATATACATATATATACATATATATACACATATATATACATATATATACATATATATATATATATATATATTAAGATTGACCTCTGATCGTTTTTGCTAAAACAATGTTAAATTAATTAAAATTCCTCTCAAAAATAGTTTAAAATTAGCGCCGTTCTTTTTACATGATAAATACGGATTTTCCCGTCGCGCGATTATGACGTCAGACACAGACGAAGATGCAAACGCATCCGTCCATTTAGCCACTTAAAACTTTATGTTTTAGCGGTTTGTCTTCAGAGAAGCCAAAGTTATTTCGAGTAAACAGCAGGTTATAATTTTTTTTCAGTTCTTGGCATAAACCAACACAGACATGTTCCTGTTTTTAGTGTTTTACATGCTTTATATTAGTAGCTGTATTATGATGCGAAGCCACGGAGCTCCCAGGCGGGAGCTGAAACAGCTGCCGTAATCAGAGCGCCCAACCCGGCATGAAAAAGAAAAACACACCGCTGGCTGAAGCCCTGAGCTCGATGGAATGTCCGGCGTAAAACTAACTTGACCGCGGTTTAATGTGACGCAGATGTGTTTATATAGCTCTGCAAACATTGAACGTTGTTGTCTTGCGGTGTTGAGTGTAAAATATTTCCGTGACACAACGCACATGTTACGATGAAAAGTCGGCTAGCTGCTAGCATGCACTCACCAGTGTTGTCCGATCTTGCGACAGGAACAAGCGTCCAGCTCCATGTAAACAATCCATCTTGCGACAGAAACAAGCGTCCAGCTCCATGTAAACAATCCATCTTGCGACAGAAACAAGCGTCCAGCTCCATGTAAACAATCCATCTTGCGACAGGAACAAGCGTCCAGCTCCATGTAAACAATCCATCTTGCGACAGAAACAAGCGTCCAGCTCCATGTAAACAATCCATCTTGCGACAGAAACAAGCGTCCAGCTCCATGTAAACAATCCATCTTGCGACAGAAACAAGCGTCCAGCTCCATGAAAACAATCCATAAACAAACGACCCGCTCTTTCAAAACGATGCCAAAACAAACCCAACAGAGTACTCAGTCAGCCCCTCACGCTTGTAGCTGCCTGCAAACTATGAACTGGATTTCCTGAATGTGAGGCGGGTCTTGTTACTCTGGGTTCATGAGACACGCCTCCGTTCAGGAAATCCATTCCATAGTTTGAAGCCAACGTGCATCATGGGTTGGATCGATACGTAAACAAGGCTGGTATCGGTATGTGCCATGAGCATGGTTCCGCTTCTGCTCGGAGGGCGGGCCAGGGTCCATCTTACACGGGCACGGGCCCGTGTGTAGAACCGCCACAGACTTTGGCTTCTCTGAAGACAAACCGCTAAAATATAAAGTTTTAAATGGCTAAATTGGACGGATGC
Source organism: Garcialebias charrua (assembly GCA_038048925.1). Classification (NCBI taxonomy): domain Eukaryota; kingdom Metazoa; phylum Chordata; class Actinopteri; order Cyprinodontiformes; family Rivulidae; genus Garcialebias; species Garcialebias charrua. The sequence goes on along the minus strand of JBBPBX010008328.1, from coordinate 61,408 downwards.
GTTTGCATCTTCGTCCATTGTATCAATGTGCGCAGTTGACGCGAGTCTGTGTCTGACGTCATAATCGCGCGACGGGAAAATCCGTATTTATCATGAAAAAAAAGGCGCTAATTTTAAACTATTTTTGAGAGGAATTTTAATTAATTTAACATTGTTTTAGCAAAAACGATCAGAGGTCAATCTTAATATATATATATATGTTGTGCCATTTTATGGAAAGTTAAAAGATGATGTCAGCGGAGCTTTAAGTATAAGTTGTGATATATTTACTCAATTCTATAAATGAAATAGGTGACCCCTTATGGTTGGTATTTAAACAGTTCTTGTAAATCTGCTGATTAATTTAGGGTTCTTATCAAGAAGTCTTAGGCTTTGTACACACTTGGAGCGCCTTTTCCCTGAAATATAGCTTACAAATATTACCGTATTTTTCAGACTATAAAGCGCACCGGATTATAAGGCGTATTAAGCGAAACAAAACAGTCAGATAAGTTAAACTTCATTCAACTCATTCACAATAACCACATAAATTAGGTTTGAGGTGAGTAAGCACAACCAGAATTATTACATAATGTGCACCTGATTATAAAGCTCACTGCCAATTTTTGAGAATATTAAAGGATTTTAAGTGGGACTTATAGTCTGAAAAGTATGGTATCTATACTGGAAAACAGTTACTTTGTTCAGGTTTGTCTTCCAGTTTAACCTGGGGTGACTGTGGTTGAGTGGTTAGAGCGGTCGTCCTCCATTGCAAGAGTTGGGGGTTCGATTCCACCAGCAGTCACATGCCAAAGTGTTCCTGGGCAAGACACTGAACCCATCATTGCCTCCAATGTGTGTCTCATCAGTGTAGGAATGTGATAAAGCTCTGATTATTCTTTGTACTGATCTGGTAGAGTGCTGTATGAATGGGTAAACGAGGGCACAGATTGTGTTGTAAAGGTCTTTGAATATCTTGATAAGATAGAAATGTGCTACTGTAAATAAGTGCAGTCCATTTAAACTTGGAAAGGCAACAAGAAGTCACGCAGCTATGTGATGTTTCATGTTGCAGAAATCCTGAAGCTGACAACTGTGAGTGTGGGAGTGGTGGTCATCAAAGGCGAGGCGACAGGAAGGTACCTGGCTATGAACAAAAACGGATGCCTTTATGGATCAGTGAGTGCTTGGAGTTTTTTTTTTTTTTGTCGAGTGTTTGGTGTTTTTCATAGTTCAACTGCATGTGTATTTACCACAACTTTTCCTCTTTGTACCTCTTCATTGTTTCAGCAAGCACCCAACGACGAGTGTCACTTCCTGGAGAAGTACGAGGAGAACAACTACAACACGTATCGCTCCCAAAAATACAGCTGGTATGTTGCTTTAAAAAGGAACGGCCAGGCCAAAACGGGACCGGACACCCACCAGGGTCAAAAGGCCATCTTTTTCCTGCCAAGGCCTGAATGCAGCATGTAAACCAACAAGCCTGAAACATACTGGGAACACACAATCAGGTTTATGACACTGAGCAAAGTAAAATAACCTAAAGTCTGCTCGTGCTGTTAAAACTTGCGAGTTTGCTCTGTCTGATTACCTGAAACTTTATCAAATCATTGTAGTGGATTTAAAAAGCTTCATGATTTTGAAACGAACATGAGCTGCTGTCGTGCACGCTCTCTGTTTGTAGGTACATGTCTTTCCTTCTCACTGCAGACAGAAAAGGCACCACCAGGCTGTGTTGGTAAATGAGAGTCCACTTTGAGCCCGGGTTTGAAATTCCACCGCTGGGAGAGAAAAAAAATGCTTGGCTTGCACACAAAAATAGTTCCCTTTCAGTCTGGTTCTCTCAGTGCAACATACTTGCTATGGGAATTGCGCCCCCGCGCGATTACCTGAAGGAATATACTCACGCCTTTACGGCTAGGGGCGTCAGCGCCAGAGGCCCCGCCCTCTGGGTACTTAAGCGGCTTGTGCCCCTCTATCTTTCTCTTTTTTGCCCTTCACCTCGCTAAACCTGAACTACCTCTTCGCGGGACTTCTCTGTTGCTTCATCGCTCAACTTGAGGTGAGCTTGCTCCCTACACAGAGCGCACAGAGAATTATTCCTGCGTACTGCTGGACTAGCGAAAGCTAGTCCGGCACATTTATTTAACCCCAAAGTATTTTCTTCTCCTCTCTCTACAGATTGCTTCATGACGGCGCTAACTACGCCACAAAAAAAAGGCTATTTCGCTAACTCCTAGTGAGCTAGCCAGCGAAAGCGACGCGACGGAGGAGACATTTCAAGGAAAAAGAAAGAAGATTCTGGAAGGACTCGCCCGCCTCATCTCGGACATGCCTCCGGAGAAAGGAAAGCGAAAGGCGAGACTTCCAAGGAAAACCAGCGGGACGGCGAGCCTAACTTCGCGCGCCTGTCCCAGTGGATGTGGTTTCTCCCTCGCAGCAACGGACACCCACGAGGCCTGTCCAGTCTGCTTGGGAATGCTTCACGCAAAAACAGCACTGGATACGCCCGACTTTTGCCCACACTGCAGCCTCATGCTGGACACGGTGCTGCGGCATCAGGTTGACCTCGTCACCAAAGCCATAGGCGCTTCAGCGACACCAGCGGACGCAGACACCACAGAGCCCCTCACTCCCACGTCGGAGCTAGAGAACATGGCTCTGGACGACAGCGCACGAGCCGCATGGGGCGACAGCCTTGACGTGCTGGCTCCTATGGTGGACCTAACAGTCGAGTTCGACACCCGAGGCATGATGAATGAGGACGAGATCTCGATTTCAGCCTCGGGCGAATTTTCAGCGGAGGAAGCAGACGTGGAACTGGAGGATCAGGGTGAAGATCTCTCCCAGACCCCGGTACCTGTGCTCCCAGAAACTGACTTTTCCATCCCTGCTCTGTTCGACTTGTGCCACAGAGCAACGGACGCGCTGCACATTCCATGGCCTGAACCTCTGCCTCGCCAACAGGTCACGAGGCTGGTAGGAAACTATTTTTACTCGAAGCAGCAGGCCGCCATGAGGCAAAGGATGCCGTGTTCCCGGACTTCCTCACAGAACTAACTCGCACCTGGACTCAACCAAGAGCCCCTATGCTTCTTCCTCTCTCACAGTTCCTCGACGTAGATGGGATGGATGAAGTGGGAATAGCTAACGTGCCTCAGATTGAGGACACACTAGCGTCTCACCTGGCTCCTAAATCATCAGGAACAAAACCAACTCTTCCCAGCAAGGCTTGTCGAGCTTCAGCGTCTCTACTCGAGAAGTGCTACAGGGCTCAGGGACTCGCAGCACGTGCCATGAACGTGTCCGCGCTAATACAGGCTTACCTGGCCGAGAAACTGCAACAGTTCCAAACAACAACGGACAAGCAGGCGGCCACCGAATTGCTGGACTAAGCCCGCAGAGCAACAGACTTTGTGCTCTGTATGATGGGGACAGCTGCTGTTGCACAGGGTAGGGGAATGGCGGAAGTGGTCATTGCGATCTGCCACCTCTGGATGACTTTAACGGATCTCCGGGAGGGACAAAAGGTGCCTTTTCTCCACCACTCAATAATAATAATAATAATAATGAATTCAATTTATAACGCACTTTTCATTAATGAAAATCTCAAAGTGCTACAAAGTGCAACAGAATTAAATGTCAATAAAACAAGTAATAAAACAAGTAAAATCAATAACAGTATCAACTAAGATCAAAAGTAGAATCATGAGGAGGTAGAGTATGCTCGGTTGAAAAGAAAGGTCTTCAAGCCGCTCTTAAAGTCAACCACAGACTGTGGGGCTCTCAGACAGTCAGGAAGAGAGTTCCACAGGCGGGGGGCAGCCACACTGAAAGCCCGGTCTCCCATGGTCCTTAATTTGGTTCTCGGAATGTGAAGGAGATTACTGTTCTGTGACCGCAGCGACCGGGTGGATGAGTATGGAATAAGAATATCCTTCAGATAATCTGGTGAAGCTCCATGTAAGCATTGATGTGTAATGAGAGCAGTTTTGTACTGAATTCTGTAGGCAACAGGAAGCCAATGAAGGTTATGGAGAATGGGCGTAATATGTTCAAATTTATGAACTCTCAACAAGATCCAATTGCTGCACTGTTTTGAATATATTGAATAGAGCCGACGGGATTATTTGGGAAAGCTTTGCAATGAATTCAGACCAAGCTGGACCAAAGACGCAGACAGGCGGAAGCTCTCCGAGTGGGCATTCCCCGGAGAAGCTTCACCCCTCCCCCCCAAGGGAGTCTGCTGGAGGCAGACCTGCGCAGTCTCGACACCACTCGGCAACGCGTGCCCCACTGCAGAAGCGGCCAGCATACGAGGAAGAGCCCAGGCAGAGACCCCCGCCGGGCCAACCTCGCGCAGAGCACGCATGGAGCAAGAACAGGTTTGTTCCCCGCCAGGCGACCAAACACAGGGCCTCCTCGGCAAATCGGGATAACAGACAAAAACGTGCCTGATGAACCAGGTCCACGTTTCCACGTTACACGATCACCCGTCCACGTGGTAATGGGAATGATCCCTTCATGCCCAGACTTTGCTTGTAACACAGTACAAAAAGCTGGTATATTTTCAGCATGCACAAATCATGCTTTCTCTGCGGTGAGTGACATAGAATCATGTACGTCATTACACATAAGCACGAATAAAGATCATGAAACAGCTCGTCTCTGTTTTATTGACTATCAAAAAAAACAACAACACACAAATGTCTTCAGCAAAGCAGGTCCCTCTGGCCTACAAGCCGTCATAAAGGGAGAGGGCCTTTTTCCCTTCCTCCCTCACGGACCACGGGGCATTAGCCTAATCAATGAACCCCAGCAGGGTGTCTCTGATTCATCTGCAGTAAGCAGACACAGAGGCGCCCAAGAACACCCTCCACACCTCTCATGGAGACAGGTGAGGAGGGTCACGTGCTCAAGCCCTCGCTCCATTGTGAACGATGGGGCAGCCAATACACTAACCAGACGAACACGTGACATGTCCGCTCCTTAGGGAGGCAAGCTGACAGAGTCTGACGATGGGAGGGCTACATCAGATGCCTTCAGGCAGCCACAAACTTCACACCTCCACAGTAGCGACTGTGTTCAACCTGCTGTGGATGAAAACAAGTCAGAATTGAATCAGATCTCTCTTCCTTTTTTTCGAGAGGGACTGAGCTCTTTATCACCAAATAATCTGAAGTCTGCCAAACCAAAAGGAACACCCCCACATTCTCACGTTGCGGCTGTTCCTTTGTTATTAACAAGGAACACGCAATGTCCAAGCAGTACTCAGACAGCATGTGACCTCCCGCTCTGTGCTGATCCAAATCTGCTTTCAAAAATAATTCTCCTAACAAGTAAAACACTGACCTCGGTCGGTTTACCTGGTACCAACGCTCCATTAAAGCCAAGGACCAATAAACTGAACCACTCCACAAAACGGATTGGGATCAGGAGATCTGCTCATTTACATAACTCGCAGTCTCACAGCCCCAGGGCTCCAAACTTGGAGGAAGAAAATAGACTTTCTGCTCTAATCCTGTCTAATATGGACAACAGGTTACATCTGCCCTCAATCGCCCCTGAGCAGGGTAACTTGGGGACACTTTGACAAGGAGGTCTCCTTCCCAACCTGGTTGACCCCAGGGGTTAACAGCCTCTGTGTCACCAGAGAGGGTAGTACCATAGATATAATATACACTAGATAAGACATCCCCGCTGTTGGCCAATGGAGACCGACATCGTCAGACGGCGGCCATCTTGGCACAGACAGAACGCCCACTCTTAACATGAATGTGAATGGGGCATTTACTATTAAAATAACCATAACTTGCTTAATTTTCAACCGATTTTAAAACGGTTTGGTTTGTTATAAATGTGAGAGATGTTGTTATAATATGGTATACTTAAGATGGACGTTCACATGAAAATAACGTTATATAGACACTGTATTGCACTAGCAATATACACAATAAGATTATATTTACATCTATTTATAAATACATGTTTATTTCCAGCGAAATTAACTGACATATGTTACAATGCTAATAAATATTTAATACTATTTCATCATAAATAGCATTATTATTAGTGGTATGAAAATAATTTATGCCAATTTTTTCCCTACACATGCAAATATTATGTAATATTAAATACATTATTACACAAACCTTGGTCAATATGTGTAGTTTATTTTTTTTAGATACATGAAAAGATTTAATAATCGGGAGATATAAATAAACAAACAAACAGAAATAAACATCTGATAGTGTGACAAGACTCTCAGTCCCTCGGTGCAACAGTAACTATTTAAACATTAAAACACTGAAACATATAATAATAAACATAAGCATAAAATAGTAAAACTGTAACACTGTCCTGAGTTTTTGCATAGTGGTAAATGAGTATGAAAATTTACACCAACTCTAAAACTAAAACACTAAACATTTAATGAACATAATACTGTCCTGAGTTTTTGCATACTAGTATAAAAGGTAAAAAAGTATAAAAGTACAGTATAACTATAAAATAAACTAAAGGTTCTAGCATTGACATTTGCAAAGTGGCAAAGCAGCATATGAGTTAATGTACACAGTATGAGGTAGTAGTTCATGTTGTTATAGAGGCAAAAGTGGCATCATCATCAGCTCCCCTTTGTTTCTCAGAGTCAGCAGGTGGTAGCTCTTGTCTTCACTGGCAGTTGCGTCTGTCACCAGGCTGGCACGGCAGACATCACAGGACAACTTTCTCAATGCCCGTCACACAACAAAACCTTGAAATAGAGTTAGACAAATGAACAATATTAATAATAAACATAGTAAGTAAAATTAAGGTTACATTTCCTTTTTAGGACTATCATCTCATTATTTGACCATCATTTCAGTTTTTGAATATTATATGCTGAATGTTAGCACTACAGGTAATAGGTCAAATATAGTATAAGTCAACCTCTACCTGAAATGTACACAAGTGTGTTTTCCACAAGACCATCGAAGAGCAGTGTCCTGTCCAGGGCAACAAAACCCTCTCTTCTCAGGGCAACTTCCCACTGCCGCCTCCTCTCTCTGGTTTTGGGAAACCTTAAAAACATGAAGAAGCTGGTCATTATTTTCCACACTTCCTTTCTTTACCTTTGAATTATAGTAATGACAAGTATACACATATATCATACTTTTGGTGTGCTTGCATTTACTTTTGGTACAATAAAACAGCTATTAAAAATGGTATCAAAAAGAAACACTGAATCATAATCATAATTTATATAAAGATACTTTTACAAGCCTTATACCATACCATACCATTTTATTTATAGAGCACTTAAAACAACAACAAGGTCAACCAAAGTGCTGTAAATATATATTATGTCATTATTATGTAAATATATATTATGTATAATATTATGTCAATAATATTATCTCACATTTTTTGTGTGTAGCGTGACGTGTAATGTGCACTGATCCAAAATATAACTATGATTATTCTAATTAAAGTAATAATACTGTCACAGAGTCTTACAGGTGAAATGTGATCCCAAGGTTTCTTGTTTTGATGTTACGTCTATTGGAGCATCCATAGGCTGCACAAAAGTCAGGCATCTTGTCAAAGAGTATTTCTGTAAAACACAAAGCAGTAATTAGTTTTGAACATACCAAACCGCTTGGAAATCATGTGCAGCTTTAGTTCAGTTAAAAACAAAGAGCTCCTAGTGATCTAAGAATGCTGGGGAAATGTTTGGAATACTAGCTAGCCCTTAATCAAAGGCTCTTGTTAATAGTCTGCTAATAAATACAGTCATGATCAAGACAGTCATTTAGACAAAAGATTAGTTTGTTTTAAAATAGTTATTGGTGTAATAAAAACAGAATTTAAATTCTAGATTCTCGATGAGTGTGACACCCAAAACACGAATAAAACCTTTTAAAAAAGACGAAACTGCTGTCTGATTACCAAAGAAATCATAGCCACGTTAATAACGTTTTTAAAAACATAAACCGTTTGTAAATCCGTCAAGATTACAGCGAGTTAAGTGTATTTTTGTTTGTGTAAATCCCTCACCTCCATACGGTTTCCACAGCTGCAGCTAATGTTGCTGTCTGTGGCAAGATGGCTGCCGCTTGACGACGCCGCTGACTCCTCCTCAGCTTATCTAGTGTATATATCTATGGGTAGTACAGCCACTTAGGCCAGGAACTGCCAATAGTCTCAGCCTGTTTGCTGAAAAGAACAGGTTGATGGCGTCAGGCCTGCCGGAAAATGTGGTAATTACCATACAAAATGCCCGTGCTGGATCAACACAATCTCTATGTGCCCAAAAGTGGCATATTTTTGAAGCCTGGTGCTCAGAAAGAAATATTATTTCTTATGCATGCGACTTGGCTCAGCTCCTGACTTTCCTTCAGGACTTACTGGAAAAAGGTTGTTCTTATTCAACAATTAAAGTTTTCCTATCAGCGATTTCAGACTGTCACAAAGGTTGGGGACACAGGACACCCGGAGCACATCCAATCATAATACATAGTTCCCAGACACGCCCCCAGTATTGCGCAAACCGGTTTTCGCACCACATCTGAAAGCAGAAGAAGGCAAGATGGCGAACTAGCAGAGCAAATTATACGGACAAAAACACGAGCAACCACAGCTTTACCAAGGAACAAGAGCAAACTGGCAGTGGTCGGAGTTAAATGAGTTTGAGAAAGAAATCATGGCAGACGAATCAGACAACTTGTCACAAAGTAGTTACTCCGATATCATTAATTATTTAATTATTACAAGGAGCGAGCGCACACCGGCTTCACAGCGCAGAGCTTCACAGCTTTAAATCCAAAAAAGATGTGTAAACTGTCTCAATCAGATCTAACCAGCTAAAAAAAGGTTTAACTAAAATAACACACAGCCAACAAACAGTCCAAGCTGAACACAGACCAGAACCAGCACTTTGAGTCTTACCGTGTTGGAAGTTAGCATGTTGTTAGCATCTGGAGCGAGGCTCGCGGGAGCTCAGGTCGGACGGCGTGGATCCGTCGCGGCCGCGGGGGCACGTCCCATGGGACCGACGCGTCGCCCGCACGACTTGGCTCCCGTCCTCCTTCTCCAACTGGGACGGTCTCCCCGCCGGTCCTGGTGGACCGTGAGGAGGCCATTGTCGCGTTAGCGAGATGCTAAGCTAACAGCATGCAAGACGGTTTGCTAAATAATGAAAAAAAACAGCTCTAACACACAGACAGTTGTACTCTAACATTGTTCTGACATAGTTTCACAAAATGATTTATGTAGAATATTTTGTTTACCGGCCAAAAGGACGACGTCTTCTGAGCAGCTCCTGAGATCCTTCAGAGCAGACTGAGAGAGAGGAGGGGCTCTGCAGTCAGCTTCTCCGATGAGATAAATCCTTCACGTTTACTTTTTTTGATTAAGTGAAACCTGCGCGTTGCCCAAACGTCTACCCGACTGGAACACCCACTGACACAACACGAAGTAACCATTGCAATTAATTAGAAATTAACACAAAAAAACGTGAAAAATGAACATCCATTAGACCGCGCTGTCCCCTGTTCTGACTTTCAAAATGAGGGTCCACCCGGAAGTAAGACGGATATGACGTCACATGGGAACTATGTATAAGATTTATGAAGGGTGTCCTTCGGACTAAACCACCCAGCAGGACCTTGACCCCTGGTTAGGATCTTGGCCTGGTCCTAGAGGCTCTCTGTGACCCTCCATTCGAGCCACTGAGCGAGGTTAAGATAGATTTATTATCTTATAAAACTGCTCTACTCCTGGCACTTTGCTCGGCGAAACACGTGGGTGACCTCCATGCATTGTCTGTACATCCAATGTGTACCAGATTCGCCCCTGACGGGTCAAAGGTCACACTAAGACCTAATCCTGCATACACTCCCAAGGTCTTGACTTTGAACCATAGGAGTCTAGACTTTGATCTCTCCTCCTTCCCACCTGCTCCTGTACTCACTCAGGAACAGGAAAGGCTGAAGGCTCTCTGCCCCGTGAGGGCTTTACGCACCTACATGCAGAGAACAGCCGAATGGAGGAAAACAAACCAACTGTTCGTCTGCTTTGCAGCACCTGCTACCGGGAGGGCCCTATCAAAACAACGCCTCTCACATTGGGTGACTGAGGCCATTAAAAGGGCGTACAGTAGCAAAGGTCAACAGGTACCCTCTGGAGTGCATGCTCACTCCACTCGGGGCTTGGCCACTTCCTGGTCATTATTCAAGGGTGTACCAGTCGCAGACATCTGCGCTGCTGCGAATTGGAGCTCATTAAACACTTTTGCAAAGCATTACAGTTTGGATGTTACTGCGGGTGACGTCACTCAGGCTGTCCTTTCTAACACACAGTAGAAAGTAGCTTTGAGATGCCTGCTGGTCAAGGGCAGACGTTCACTCTAGCATGCATTTTACTGAGCATTTCAAGGGCGTGAATGGATTACGTTCCCATAGCAAGTATGTTGCACCGAGAGACCAGACTGAAAGGGAACTGAAAGTTATGCACCATAACTCATGTTCCCTGAAGGAAGGGAACGAGGTGCAACATATCTGGCCCTTTTCAATGCTGAAAGCTCGGTGAAGTGCAATTTTGGAGAAAGATGGATGGGCGTCAGCCGCTTAAGTACCCAGAGGGCGGGGCCTCTGGCGCGGCGGTGACGCCCTAGCCGTAAAGGCGTGAGTATATTCCTTCAGGTAATCGCGCGGGGCGCAATTCCATAGCAAGTATGTTGCACCTCGTTCCCTTCCTTCAGGGAACATGAGTATGGTGCATAACTTTCAGGTATGTATAGTATGGTAGGGTATGGTAGGGTATGGTATGTATGGTATGGTATGGTATGGTATGTATGGTATGTATGGTATTGTAGGGTATGGTATGTATGGTATGGTAGGGTATGGTAGGGTATGGTATGTGTGGTATGTATAGAATGGCATGGTACTGTAGGGGATGTATGTATGTTATGTATAGTACAGTATGGTATGGTTTGTATGGTATGTATGTTATGTTAGGGAATGTTATGTATGGTATGTATAGTATAGTATAGTATGGTAGGGAATGGTATGTATAGCATGTATAGTATGGTATAGTATGGTTTGTATGGTGTGGTATGGTATGGTAAGGTATCCAGCATAAAAACATTACCAAATCTTTCAAGCAAGTTTGTTTGTTGTGGCAACCCCTAAAGAAGGGAGCAGCTGAAAGAAACTTACTAGATTGTAACCAGTGTTCTTCCTTTTTTAACTGTAAGTTACAGTTCTCTCTAATCAGCTTCAGTTTTATTTAATTTTACATTAAAAACTCAGTTTTATCTTCTTCTTTTTTTTTAAACAAATTTTAACAGCCATTCAGCACTTTTCTTGTATTCTCACGGCCTTCTCTGCTTTTCTTTTACGTCTTTCTTTTCATTCAGAGCCTGATATTGGTTTCTCTTCCTCATAACAAATGATGTCCAGATTGACAAGTTCTGGCCTTTTACCTGAGCCTTAGCATCAGAGCAACAGCCATACAGGTGGAAACTTAGGGGAGAGTTTCAATCAATAGGCTTGTTCACGCTGCTCCTTATTGCTCTGACTAACTGACTGGCTGACGACCCGTCTGGGACTGTGCGAGGTGATTGCAAGCAGCTTGAAAGCCTGAATAATTACGCTCTGCCTGCAGCTGTACCCAGATAACACCAGTTTTGGATGGATTCATCAACCCCCCACCCCCCGATTGGCAGTTGCATTTCTCTGTCAAATGGATCTGTGTATCAGTCTTTCTCAGTCCAAATCTATCAGCATTTTCTATCATTTCCCTCTTGTTCATCCAAGCTTTTCCCTGTAAGCAGCTTCTGTTTTGCTTCAGAAATGGTTGACGTGACATGAACATCTAGAAGTGCGTGATGGAATTTGCCTCTTTCCTGTCATCCTACATGGCTGAGCAAAAGGAAGGAGACATAACTTGAAGTGTCTTTTTTTCTCCTCTCCTCTTTCTTCTCTCCCCTCTTCTCTTGTACGCATTAGAGACTCTGCTGACTTAAATCAATGCTGCCCTCCCTTGTCCTATCATCAAAGTGAGACGAATAAATGAATTAAAGCCCTCTGGTAATAAGGAGGTGGTTTTAGAAGGATCTCTGTTTCGATACCCACCCCTTCAAAAAATGGTGTAAGGATTGAGGCTTAGCTTTTTGTCGTTCTTTGTAGAGTGAAATTCAGATTTTTCCTGTGATCAAAATGGTGCTGTCTAGTTGTTGTCTCTGTGTACAGTGCATGTTTATTTATTTATTTACTAATTTTTGTACATCTTGTCAGACTCTTCGGGAAATTAGTTTTGCTGCTCAGAAGCTTGGGTGCTTTGCGTTGGGTGTGTCTGCCTGCTTCTGCTGCTGCCCTGTTTCACTTTGGCTGGCAGGGCATTGGAGATGCTGGGGAAAACACAGCAGACTTTTGTTGGGGTTTAAATTTTTATAGACATCATCTTCTCCTGGAACACCTCTTCCTATCATGGCTGGGCCAGAGCAACATCTTCAACACATCATTAACTGGCATTTAAAAAAATCTTATTTACACCTGCCTTGTACTGGTTGCTTTCCTGCATCCCACGCCAGACTTCTTCACATCTCCAATGGATTGGGCAACCATGTCAGTGATGGACCAGGTTTCAATGGGAACAGTTGACCATAACATAAGAATTTTTAAGGTTGGAGAAGAGGTTGCGCTATACTTTTTTGTTGTCGGTCGTTTTGACAGAAGGGTTAAAAATATCCTGTCAAAATTAATTTTAATCAATCATTTAATTTTTTTAAATAATTACCATATTTTTTTCATTCATTTTAATTAATAATAGTTCCAAACAAGCTGAACAGAGAATCTGCAATAACAAAAAAATAAAATGAAATAACGATGCATAAACAATTCAATTAAACCATAGCATCTAACCTCCTTGCTACAAGTTGATCGCTCAGTGTAGGGCGGATTACTTGTTTGTCCATCGTCCTCCACTGCATCACTCCCTCTTTTTTCACCTCTTTTTTTTCAACACAATCGCAGTTATTGGGCTTTTTGAAGAAACTTTGTACGCTAAGCTGCCTTGACATTTTTTTTCAAATGTAGTCAACATATTTTCTTCTTTTTCTTTTCCCTTTGGTTTATTGGAGGTTGGCAAAAGCCATAATGTGCAATTACCACCAGTCCGCCACCTACCGGACTGGGGTGTGAAGTTCATGAACCGGTTGGTAGAGAGTGGATGTTAATCTGTCAAACAACAGATGGTGTTTTGATTTCTCCGTCATCGCGTAAAACAACCAGTCAAATAGGGAAAATATTCGGTTAACGCGACCTCTGGGTTGGAGCAATGTACAGGGAACCCCCGTGTTACGAACGAATTCGGGACCTAAGAACGGTTCGCAGCTCGATTCTGCCGTAGGTAGGGGGTGAAAATTATTTTATTTTTTTAAATTATTCATTCATTCATTCATTCAACCTTTATTTATCATGCTAACGGAGCGCGCGCACACATTTAAGCATGTACAGTAGTGTACTGTAATGTTAAACATTGCTATTCACATTTACAGAATAAATAAAAATATATTTTCTTACTTTGAGATGGTCAAAGCCGACATCTTAGGTTGCCATGCGTTGATTGTTGTCGGGCCGAGCAGCGCGGCGGCCGGCCAGTGAACCACCGCAGCTGCTCCAGACCTGTGTTAGCTAGCTGGCTAGCTTCTGCTAGCCAAGCCATGAGCTGGTGTTGGAGCGGCGGCGCGATCAATCTGCAGCTTCTGCTGCTGCCTGAGACATCCACAAAGTTCACAGAGACGTTTCCAGCTCGTAATTAATCCATATGAAGCCATCCTGGTCACCAGTCTTCGGCGGCTCCCGTGTTAGCTCCCGTGTTAGCTCCCGTGTTAGCTTCTGGAGCTAGCCAGGCCAGAGCCTGGCCGGAGGTGTTCGCGCGGCGGCCTGGCACGATCAGCGATAAATCCGCTGCTGCCTGAGACATCCACAAAGTTCACAGAGACGTTTCCAGCTCGTAATTAATCCATATGAAGCCATCCTGGTCACCAGTCTTCGGCCGGCTGCCGGCAGCTAACCTAAAATGGCGTCCGGTGTTCTACAGTAATTTGTGACCGTCTAAACTGGAGACCTTCAAAGGCCCCCGTGACTGAACCTAAATGGCGTCCGGTGTTCTACATTAATTTGTGACCGTGTAAACTGAAGACCTACTTCCTGTTGCCCAAGATTGCTCAGAAATGATCAGAAATGATCATTTTTATCATAATTATTATTTATAAAGCCTTTAAAACAACCACAGCTGCAACAAAGTGATGTACACATGAAATTAAGAACATTTAAACACAAAAAATAAATAATATATATATATATTTTTTTAATACAGTAATTTCATATTTTTATTAAATATGATACGTTCGTAGGTCCCGTTGTTCGTAGGTCGATGGAGTCGTAAGTGGGGGGTCACCTGTAGTTGAAAACAGCCTATACCTGTCTGACAGAAGTATCTCTGGCCTTGAACTATCTGCTTCTTATTCACCCCTCTTCACGTGTGTAGTTCTCCAAGGATCTATTCTTGGAGCCATTTTATTTTTCATTTACATGCTCCCCTTAGGCTTCATCTTGAGAGAGTTTTTCCTTTCCACTGTTGCCTTTGTGCTTGCTCAGGATGGGAGACTGATGAAGTAAAGACTCAAAGTGATCTGCTGGCTCCTTAGATAAATAACGTTATTAACTGGCTTTTTATGTATATGACTGTTTCTGCTCAGTGCCCTGAGATGACTTCTGTTGTGACTTTTCACCATAAATAAACAGAATTGAATTGAATCTTTAGAAAATATTCCATCGGTTTTCATCCCTATGCAGAAGACACTTAGATCTACCTTCAGTTGAGGTGCAAGCATTGTCTTATACAGCAAAAGCTTGGATGGCCCCAAACCTCCTAAATTTCAATAAAAATAAGACTGAAGGTTTTACGTTTGGGTCCCATCGGAAGGTGGTTCTACAGATCTGGGTAGCCTAGAGCTGTTGTAAAATCTCACATAAAAAATGTGGGAGTGATATATGATTTGAATGTTAGCCTTGACACAGATCAGGTGATGTTTTCTTTTTAAATTGAGGCTTTTACCTAAAATTGTTTTTAGCTTGTAATGGCTGCTAATGGGTGATTCCTGTTTTTAAATAGAGCTCGGTGTAACTGTATGTCATTTTCTCATGACTTCAGTTATGACACAATGTTGCAGCTCGTCTTTTAACACAAATTTAAAAAACTGGATCGTATTTTCTTAGGGCTGGCTTCCCTTCATCGTCTCCCTTGATTAAGTTTTACTGATGTCCTATAAGACTGAATGGACAGACTCCTGCATACCTGTCTGACAACCTGCAGCCTCTTGCGCCCTCCAAATCCCTCAGATCTAAGGATCATTTGCTTTTAGTTGTCCCAAGCTCCAGGCTGGTCCACAGAGGTGATCAGGCCTTTTCAGTCGTACATTTTAATCTGTAGATTCAGCTGCTCCTTTATTTCAGACACGATTCTGCTCTTTGTGGTTTAGTCTCATCTTAAAATACATTTGTGTTGACTGGCTTTTAATCCAAAATGACAGTTGACATTTTTTTGCATTATTTTAATGGGTTTTTCATGTTTTATCTTTTTTTTTTTAACCTGTTTTCATTTTTGAGGTCTCCAGTGTTTGATAGTCTTTTTTTTTTTAAACCATTTATTGTTTTATTGTGCAGTATTTTGGCCAAGAACAGTTGTTGTTAAATTGCTATATAAATACATTTGATTGGATCTGATGCAAGTCACGTCATTATTTTTATTTGGGGGGTGGTGGGACTGTTCTTGAGCTCTCAGTGCTTCTTGCCACTGATGATGGTGTCCTTTCCTAGTTGGCAATATCAGAGGCCTTCTGTGTAGTTTTAATCAGTGCAGGGAAAGGAAAAAAGGGTCAAGAAGTAGGATAAGACATATGTGGTGCTGGCAAATGAAAGGGAGGTATACAGGTGATGGACAGAGTTCAACGAGGGTGTACATGTTTTTGCATCTCCTCTGTGTGTTTGAAAACGACAGGCAAAGAGCGAGATGGAGTGAAGGAGAGTGCAAGACAGATAGTGTGTGTATGGGGGAGAGACAGAGGGAGGGGAACAGACATAGTGTGAGAGAGATAGAGAGTGGGGGAGTGGTGGTTACGTGGAGCAGCACCCCGCTTCATGAGGCGGCATACGGCAGACCTGCAGTGCGATCACACGGCATGGGAATGGGGCTATGAGAACGAGAGAAAGGAAGCAGAGGGAGATGAGAGCGAGAAGGAGGGGGGAGTTAAAAAGAAGCGCTTGAGGGATTTGCTTGGATGAAAAGAGAAGGTTGGGGTGGGGGGGATGATCACTGAGTGTGTAGCCCATTGTGGATGCTGGAAGGACGTGGCAGCAGCGGCTGATGTTGAGGCAGGTCTGTGGTCTTCGTGTTGAAGTAAGCCAGCATCAGGACGTGATGCCCTGTGAGCAGTGAGGGGTATTGCGTGTGTTTGTGTGTGTGTGTGAGTGTGTGTGTGATCCTACATCTACGCTGTCTGCATGTCTCGAACAGGCAAGGGATGCAGCAAACCTCTGCCTTGAGCACAGAGGCTGCTAGCCGAACCCAGCAAGGAGGAGAACCAGGTGGGCTTTGGACAGGAGTGCAAGGGGGGCTGCCTGCCTCATGAAGAAGCCAGCGTAAGATGTTCTGTGGTCCGGCTGTGATCCTGGCTTCAGAGTGAAGAAGACTCACCTGCCGTGTGTTGGATCCGAACCTGGATTGTAACGCTCTTTGAGGGATGAGAAGCACGTTCTCTGGCGAAGTCGCGCAGACAAGCAGCCTGCGGAAGAGTGTGGATGCTGGGCAGCACCGGGAACACCAAGGACACTGAGCCTTTTCCCACACATGTTACCTGGAGAAAGGAATATACACGTGGATTTGATTATGAATTGAGGAGTTTGGAATCGGCACACTGTGGAAACCTTAAGCCAACGTTTCTTTGATGTAGGATTTACAATATGTCTACCTGATCGTACTCTTGCGTGGCTCTGGAGCATTGACGGAATATGATTTAGGAGAAAATGTCTATTCCTTGATCAAAAATAACACGAGTACCTCAACAGTACTTTAGAATGCTGCTACCTTCATTGTATGAGCCCTGTCCTAGCTCTCAAAGAGGTTGACCAATGAAGCCATGGGACTCAGCCAGAGCTTTACAAGTATGTGGTGAAAACCCTGTCAAATTCATTTTGGGGGAACTGAATATATTTGTGTCACACCCTAAAGCAGATTTTATTACATATCTTTAATGACATGAATATTTTCTAGTATATAATGTGTGGTATATGAAAATGTGAGCTTTAGTTATAGATCATTTCTAGTCTTTTGATTTGTAGCACTGAGTACTGTCATGTTTTTGGACTAGCTAGGACTTTGTTTTCACTCTTGCTCATCTGCTCACTAAAGGAATGTTTAGTGAACGTTGTTTGTTGGAAGGTGCCCTAGAGGCTCGGTCCAACAGAATTAACAAACCCAAGCTTCAGATGGGCTTCCTTCCCTGCACTACCTCCACCCTCGTCTGACATCTCCAGTCAGTCACACTAACACCAGTAACATTAGGTTAGTCAGTCCCCTAGCGGGGCACGAGAGGTGCCTGCCTGCAGCACTTCCTTCCTACCCTCCTCCTGTGTTTGAGTTTAGCCGGGCCCCCGCCTGTACTGTGGGAGCCCCTCATCCCCAGCCTGGACCCTGTCTCCCCCTCACCCCGCCTGGTGCTGCTGCACTCGGCTCTGCCTCTGCTGGCCGAGGATGATGTGGCAATGCCATGTGTCGTCCTCTGAGTGCCGCTGCTACCGGCTGAACGGCTTCTCCCTGCTGAAGCGCTTCCCTCTCTCGGCAGATGGGGCCTGTGGTAAAGCCCTGGACCAGCCGGTGGGAGAGTGGCTGGAGCACGTGGGGCTGCCGCAGTACGAGAGCAAGTTCCTGCTCAATGGCTTTGATGACCTACGATTCATGGTGAGTCACCTGCAGCATGTCAGCTCAAGGGTCGGATCCACTCTACATCACCCCGTCTCTTCCTGTGTCAGCCCGGCTCCATTTGTCTTTTTATGTCACCACCACTCCACTCACTCACCCTCTGTTTGTCTCTTAAAGGCCCAACCTCCTTATTTCTCTTCCTCGCCCTTTCTCCCTTCCCTTTGGACACTTTCCCCTCTCTTCCTAATATCTCCTCTTCAACGCTGTGCAACGCAACGCATGACCCAGCAAAGATTTATGGCTCCTCACCGAATCCTTTAAAGACTCTGGCTTGCCACCAGTAGCAAGACAAATGACAAGAAGAACCCATTAGCCTTTGTTTTTCCCAGCATTCCCCATCACCCTATCTTTTACCACACACTTCAATAGTTACCTTCTTCCCCATTAATAATTCCCTTTATTTTTTGTCATCTTATCAGGACAGTCTTCCACTGAAATACAGAGTGGTTTACTCTAAATACATTCTGCATGGTTGCACTTAACACTTATTAACGTTGCCTGATGTTTTAATGAGACATTATTGCAATAACTGCACCATGGATCAAAACACTGTAGCAGCATGCACTAATTATTACCCGCCACCTGGCAGGGTGACACTGTTTTTACTTGTGTGTATGTGTGTAAGTGTGTGTGTTTGTCTATTAGTGAATATCTCATGAACCATTACAGAATTGAATGAAACTCTTAACAAGGAATCATTTGTTATGCATCTACAACTACATTTACTTTAGGAGTCAAGCCACTTCAAGAAGCCTCCACAGCAAACACAAAAGTTTGCTATACAACCCGAACAATTTGAAAGATACTGACCTGAAATTTGATGTGGTAGAAGCTGAGAATCATTAACAACACATACTATCAGTGCTACGGATTGTACATCTTCTATTAAAACTGTATTTAATAATTTTTAAAGTTAACAAGGTCTGTCTGTTCTCAACATATCTCATAAACGTCTGGCTGATTTTATTTAAACTTTTAAATAAGCACGTACAGAATACCTTTTGGAATGAACCAATTCAAGATGCCAAAGTTAATCAACCCCAAAATGGCTGGAACTGAATCATTTTTACTGGCAATCCTCTGAAAGTTGGTTTGGTAGAAACTGGATTTTATTCTCAACACATAGACTGAGCACCAACATATCTTGAAATAGATATGAGGTTCTTTTCAGTATTTGACATAAATGGCAATAATGCTGTCATTTCTCAACTTAAGGAGTTCTTAGTCTGAAATTCTAGCATAAAAGAAAGTGGAAAAGGCCTAAAAAGAATATGTCTTTAATTATGTATTTTTAGATGTTCATGTATAGTAGAATTGAAATACATATACTGTATTTAAAAATAATATTTTTATTAAACATTGCTTAAATACACAGTACAGGTAGTCCTCGACTTACGAACGAGTTCCGGACCTAAGGACCGTTCGTATGTCGAAAATGACGTAAGTCGGATCCATACAATTTTTTATTTTTTTTTTTATAAATACATGTACAGTACTGTACAGTCACCAAGCACTTAGCCTATCCTAACACAGTTTTTAAAGATGAAGGAGTGAGTTGAATTGTCTCCCTTTCACATAAAGGGAGCTAGCTCCCTTTATGTGAATGGAGCCTGCTAGGGAGGAGGGAGACAATTCAACTCACTCCTTCATCTTTAAAAACTGTGTTAGGATAGGCTAAGTGCTTGGTGACTGTACAGTACTGTACATTTATCTATTTATAATATATATATTTTATTTTTATTTTAATTTATAAATAGATAAATGTACAGTACTGTACAGTCACCAAGCACTTAGCCTATCCTAACACAGTTAAGGAGTGAGTTGAATTGTCTCCCTCCTCCCCAGCAGGCTCCATTCACATAAAGGGAGCTACTTTCACTTTATGTGAAAGGGAGACAATTCAACTCACTCCTTCATCTTTAAAAACTGTGTTAGGATAGGCTAAGTGCTTGGTGACTGTACAGTACTGTACATGTATTCATTTATTTAAAAAAAAATAAAAAATTTACAGTGCGTTCGTAAGTCCGAGTTGCCGTAGGTCGGGGGTGACGTAAGTCGAGGACTCCCTGTATTTATATATATATATATATATATATATATATATATATATATATATATATATATATATATATATATATATATATATATATATATATATATATATATATATATATATATATATATATATATATATATATATATATATATATACAGGTAGCCCTCTAGTTACGTCAGGGATAGGGACCTACGTGTGTGACTTAGGTCGATTTTGTCGTACCTCGCGGACCAAAAACACATGCCTATCGTAGGTCCGCGTTTCTGACATAGGTCGCGGTTATACCGCTAACGGAGCGCCGCACACATATTTAATGGCATGAGACTGAACAAGCAGACATACTAAGGCCATAAACACGCACAGAACTGCACAACAAATAAAAAATATAATGTCTTACTTTGAGCCGGTGGCCCCGACTGCCAGGCGGACATTTGCGGCGAGCTCCCGGCCGCAGATGGATCCTCCGCGGCATGTCGGCTCGGTGTCTTCGCCTGTGTTAGCTGCTTTGTTAGCTGCTGTCGTTAGCATGTCGGGCGGCGTTGTGGCCGCCGATCGCGGGGCGATCCGCGGCTGCTCCTCCGGACCTGAGACGTCCACAGAGTTGACCGAGTGTTTCCAGCTCATTTATCCGTATGAGGCAACCCTGATCGGGCACACGGAGCCAGCTGACAGTAGCCTCCGGAGCTCCATTGACCGCAGTACAGTTGTAAAATGGCAACCGGAAGTGGCGAGCGGAAACCGGAAGTTGCGTAAATACGATTAATTTCTTATCAAAACGTAAAATTAATAATTATACTTTATTTATAAAGCCATTTAAAACAACCACAGCTGCAACAAAGTGCTATACACATGAAATTAATAACTTTTAAACACAAAAAAAAAAAAATATATATATATATATATTTTTTTTTTTTAATCATATTTTTATTAAATATGATAAAATCGTAAGTCTGAGTTGCCGTAGGTCGCAGGTGTCGTACCTCGAGGGTTTCCTGTATATATATATTACAGACTGAAACACATTTTTCATAAATGGCTTGAAGCTTTTTTTTCTTCTTCTAAATAACTACATCGTATTTCATTTGAATATTTTCATTCAGCGGCAGCTCAATGGGATGTTCACAATCGGACTAAAAGTGTTATCATGTTTCCAGTAAAGAACATTGCAGAGAAACATGATAGTGCAATTGTCAGGGTCTGTTGAAAACATCATTAGATTGTCAATCCCTTGGTCATGTTCCTCTGAGTACAAGGTATTACGTGGTTATAAAATAGTAGGTCCAGTGGGTAAATTTGGACATTTCTCAGACCACAGAGCTGTATTTCAACCAGGGGCTATGTGTTACATCTTTTTTGTCACAGCTGAGCTCGATTAACGGAGATCAGGGCGCTCTGAGGACAAAGGGGCTTCTACATTTGTATTCACAAAGCGTTCAGACAGAGAAATGTTAGTCTCACTTTGTGGGAGAGTATTAACTCATCATTATCACAGGAGTTCTCATGATCATGTGATTGCTGTTCAACTTCTTAATACATGTTGACTCATTTGTAATTTTTTTATCGACAAGCCATTCAAAATTCAGGACATATGACGCAATTTAAATTTTTTTTGGTCAAAATCTATTTTTAAAATAACAAAATAACAACATAAAACTTTCAATGTATTTTACCAACTCTTAGAAGAACTTGAACACCTGAAAATAATACATACATGAGTATTCTTGCTAAAAAAAAACTACAGTAAACTGTGGCGTTGTTGTAGCAGCTGCTGCAGCATCTTCATGATGATAGCTGATTTATTTTGTGGCCAATATCAGCCGGTTAATCAGCCTATTAGTATATAAAGTACAAATGCTTTAAATGTACACTGATGTGTTCAGGCGATGACGACAAGAAAGATCGCTGTCTCACCGCTCAGTCAGTTATCTGTTACCAAGCTTTAATGCCATTTTACTGGTATTGACGTGTCCATTGAGTCCAGTGTCAGACATATGTTGAAGATCATTTACACAGTGTCCACTAGAGAACAATGAGACGCCCTGGATTGAACGGTACGATTGTTCCCAAACCAAAAATCATTAAAACAGACTGCCTGTGGCTGCGTGTAAGAGAACATGTGTCACTCAGAACTGCGTAGAGAAATGTATTATTTATTGTTAAATTGACCAGCAAGATATGCATGCATGCATGCATGCATACATACATACATACATACATACATACATACATACATACATACATACATACATACATACATACATACATACATACATACATACATACATACATACATACATACATACATACATACATACATACATANATCCATCCATCCATCCATCCATCCATCCATCCATCCATCCATCCATCCATCCATCTATCTATCTATCTATCTATCTATCTATCTATCTATCTATCTATCTATCTATCTATCTATCTATCTATCTATCTATCTATCTATCTATCTATCTATCTATCTATCTATCTATCTATCTATCTATCTATCTATCTATCTATCTATCTATCTATCTATCTATCTATCTATCTATCTATCTATCTATCTATCTATCTATGTATATATATACTGTATATATACTGTATATATATACTGTATATATATACTGTATATATACTGTACTGTATATATAAGATATATATACTGTATGTACATATATCTACCGGTATCCATCCATCCACCTACACATATATATGTACATCTATACATCTATCTACCGGTATCCATCCATCCATCACATCCATCCATCCATTCATCCCAGTAGTTAAAATTCTTACAATGTAAAACTTTTATTGTATTGTGCGGTTAAATTCTAGGAAACAACAACAGTGTCATTTTGTCAGTCACCCATTATAAACTTGATAGACATGCAGAAATCTGAAAGTTACGCACCATAACTCATGTTCCCTGAAGGAGGGGAACAATGTGCAACAGTATGGCTATGGGAATTGCACCACCGCGCTGTTCACCTGAAGCAATACAATCACGCCTTTTAAGGCAAGTAAGTGTCAACGTCAGCAAGGAGGCTCCACCGTCCTTGCATAAAAGATTGTGACACGCAACGTACATCCTCTAAAGGCCCCGGCAGAGCTCAGCGTAAGGCAGTACGTCGCACTACGCCGTACGTACGCAGAGGCACAAGCGTAGCCCCGCAGGGCACGAACGCGCAAAGCTCAAATTTTACGACCGCATACGCAATGCGCGTTGTCTCACAATAAACTGCCCGGCGCCGGACTGTTTTGTATGTTACACAAATGAATTAAATTCCCCTTCTTCATCGCTGATCTGGACTTTTCTTTTGTTTTTTTGCCAAAAGTCAAGTAATTGCTTCCTCCTCCGTTAACTCCATGACTGAAATGAATGAATTTGTCACGAGCGAATAATAACTCATGTCCTACCTGGCTGCGCAACGTTCTAAATATTTCCTGGTGGGCTGTGGGCTGCAGGACCAGGGCTCCTTGTTTTTATTTTTATTTTTTAGAACTTTTTATTAACATATAAAGTTTAGAAACACCGCAGCGGCTGCAGCCAGCCAGCTCATGCCTTTTTTGTTGTCTCCCACCCGACCTGTCAATCATTTAAGTAGGCGTGTCAGCAAATGACCAATCAGCGAGCTCAGTTTGTCCCGTAGGTAAACGCTCTGCGCGTAGCGGCTCAAATTACGACAAGGATTTGGAGCGAAAACGTGAGCATTTAACGCGAGAACGAACGCAGAGCTGTGCCTGTGAACGTGTGCGCACAGAATGCGTGCGTAGAGCGGCGTACAGGCCGTACGCTGAGCTCGGCTGGAGCCTTAACATGCACTTCACCGAGCTTGGGCATTGGAAGGGCAAACATGTGTTTCCCTGAGTTATGGTGCATAACTTTCAGTTCCCTATCAGTCAGGTCACTGCGGTGTAACAACATGGCTATGGGAACATACAATCACACCCTGGAAATGCATGCTTATGAGAACTTTTGCCTTAACTACAGGCGCTAGCCGTTCAATTCTCTGAGGTAGAGAGAACAGCTTGAGTTACATCACGTGCTGTGACATCTAGGCTGTAATGTTTTATAAACGTGTTTGGAGATGACCAGTTTGTAGTTGAACAGATATCAGCTATTGATACACCCTTAAACAAGGCCCAAGACGTGGCTAGGCCTTGAGTTGAGTGAGCATGTACCCCACTGGGCACCCGCTTACCTTTAATACTGTAAGCCCTAGAAATGGCCTCTGTCACCCAGTGGGACAGACGCTGTTTAGACAGGGCCTTGCCAGCGGAAGGTTTTGCGAAACATATAAACAACTGGTTTGTTTCACGCCAACTGTCAGTTCTCTCCATGTATACACTCAGGGCCCTAACAGGGCAGAGCGCGTTCAGAGCGCGTTCAGATGCCTCTGTTCTGCAGTTAGAACCGGGGGAGGAGGAAAAGTAGACAGTTCAAAACCCAGACTTTTGAAATTCAAAGATGGGACTTTTGGCACATATGCAAAGTTTGGACGCAGGGTGACCTTTGACCCATCTGGGGCAAACTGGGTGCACATTGGGTGCACAGATAAAGCGTGAAGGTCACCCACACGCTTCGCCGAGCACAAAGCTAAGAGCGGTGCAGTCTTATAAGATAATAAATCTATCTTAATGCTCTGAAGCAGTGCTTTAAGTGGGCCGGAACTCACCGGTACCCAGTTCCGCCACTTCTAAAATTTAACCTTGAGAGTACCGGGACTTTTTTTAAGCGTAAGGTGCGTTCCGGAACTTATTTTCATCTTCTCCACTTGAAAGACCTGTGACAGATTAGAATGCATCATTTCCCCCGACTGGATTTCAAGACACAGCAATGCATCTGTCGACAATGAAACATCTTTGGTGGAGCGCGTCATTTTGGCCAATCACAACCTCAGGATAGACAGGGGGAGGAGACGACAGCGAAATCTGTAAAAAAATAAAAATAAAAACTCTGCAGCGCGACAGAGCACGAGGGAGGCGGAAGTAACTCCTCCAACGTGTGGGTAAAGTTAATATTTTTATACATGCAGTGGAGTGTAACCATTGTTTAGTAAAATGGCATGTTGTGTTACAAATAAAAATTAACAAAATAACAGTCAATTGCACCCCTAAAGCCACTGTGATAGTGTCACATTAATTTAATTATCTTAGCCACAGGAGTGAGTTTAAAAACAGGATGATGTCTATATGAACTAGTTTGAATGAGGTGTCTCTAAAATATCCTGATTCATGATCAATAATAATTATTTCAACAATTTTTTAATCTGTCCACAGGACCTGACTTTACAGGTAGTCCCCGACTTACGAGCGAGTTCCGTCCCTAGGGGGCGCTCGTATGTCAAAAATTCGTAAGTAGGATCACATAGTAAAAAAAAAAAAAAAAAATTTTTTTTTTTTTTTTTTTTTACTTTTTTTTTTTTTTTTTATAAATGAATACATGTACAGTACTGGACAGTCACCAAGCACTTAGCCTATCCTAACACAGTTTTTAAAGATGAAGGAATAAGTTGAATTGTCTCCCTTTCACATAAAGGGAGCAAGCTCCCTATGGAGCCTGCAGGGAGGAGGGAGACAATTCAACTGACTCCTTCATCTTTAAAAACTGTGTTAGGATAGGCTAAGTGCTTGGTGACTGTACAGTACTGTACATTTATCTATTTATTAAAAATATACAGTATATACAGTATTTTTATTTTTTATTGTTTTTTATTTATAAATAGATAAATGTACAGTACTGTACAGTCACCAAGCACTTAGCCTATCCTAACACAGTTAAGGAGTCAGTTGAATTGTCTCCCTCCTCCCTGCAGGCTCCATTCCCATAAAGGGAGCTAGCTCCCTTTATGTGAAAGGGAGACAATTCAACTCACTCCTTCATCTTTAAAAACTGTGTTAGGATAGGCTAAGTGCTTGGTGACTGTCCAGTACTGTACATGTATTCATTTATAAAAATAAAAAAAGTAAAAAAAAAAAATTATTATTATTATTTTTTTTTTAATGAGATGCATGCTTGTAAGTCCGGGACCTCGTAAGTAAGAGCGCTCGTAAGTCAGGGACTACCTGTATTTTGTTAGATGTCTCTAAAATAGTTAGTGAATCATGTTTACATGTAGATAAACATAGATGTTTAACAACTTGTTAAAATACACCAGAATGCAGGAAATGGCATCTACTTTATTCAAAATTTCTGGCAAAACATCTTCACCAGCATATTTAAGAAATAGTTTTTACTGTTAGTAAGTAAGTTTTATTTATATAGCACATTTCACAGACATGAGAGTCACATAGTGCTTTACAAAAGGAAAAATAAAATCATAAAATCACAGAAGTACTATACAAAAAGGTAAAACATAACAAACTCTAAAATCAATGTACAAAATTAACCAAAAGCCTGTCTGAAGAGATAAGTCTTAAGTTTTTAAATGCATCTGTTGACTCGGAGCAGCGCATTGTTAGCAAAATGTTCTGCTGTATTTGACTTGCTGCTGTTGTTGGTTGTTGATTTTTTGGTTGACACAATCTTTCCTATTTATGTCCTCATTAAATTAGGTTAGTAAATGACTTTTACTTGAAGCATGTTAAAAAATTACAAAATCTTTCGGGGGGGTTGGCGCAACGTTTGTCACCTTTTTCATCCCTTCTGAGTTTGCAGGTATGCATATTATTATGACATTAGGGAGGGTACCGGCACTTATTTTTTTCCACTTAAAGCACTACTCTGAAGGAAATGGAGGTTCACAGAGTGCGTCCAACATGAGAGGCAGGTCCCACCGAGGGGCCACAGCCCTGCTCGGGGGCCTCTTCCTTAGCACACCCTTCATGAAACGTATCATGAGAGGATGGGCACCGGGTGTTTTACCTCCCTACCTTTCGTGGCATGCCGAGATGGCAGACAAGAAGACCTTTATTGTGGAAAAGGTGTGGCCTTTCTCCAGCAGGTCCTTCAGAAAAGTGAGAAGCTGGGCTAAGTTACAGGAAAATGGAGTCATATTTCTCTCTAGACACCAGACCTCAAAAACATGCCACTTGTGTGCATAGAGTCTGAGTAGATCCCGCCCGTGCACCCTGTATCGTGTTTATCACATTACTGGGTAAACCGGAAGCCATTAGCCTGTCCCTCTCAGCGGCCAGGCCCAAAGCTGCCACAGGTCTGGGCATGGATGTAAAATCTGCCCGTGAGCCTGGGTCAGCAGGTCCCTGTGGATGGGCAGCTGCCAGGGTGTTCCTGCTAGGAGTGAAATCACTTCTGCAAACCAAGCCTTCTTTGGCCATCTGGGTGCTACTAGTATCAGAGAGAGTGCCCCCGTGCGTACCCTCTCCAGCGTTGCTTGGATCAGAGGGACGGTGGAAAGTGTAATAACGCCTCCATGCTGGCCACTCATATGCCAGCGCATCCACCCCCAGTGGTGCCTTCACGTCTAGTATGGAATGAAACAGGGCACAATGGGTGTTGCTACTGCAAGCGTAAAGATCTACGCTTGCCCTTCCGTACCGTGCCCAGATCTGGTCCACAATACGTGGGTGCAAGCACCACTCTGAGGAGAGGGGAGCTCCTCTGGAGAGAGCGTCTGCCCCGTAGTTTAGCTCCCCCAGCACATGAGTAGCTCTCAGTGACAGGACTCGTGAGCTACACCACATGAACAGCTTTTGGGTCAGCGCCAGGAGGGTGGGGGACCGAGTCCCCCCTTCCCTGTTGATATGAGCCACAGTACACCTGTTGTCTGATTTTATCAGGACGTGTTGGTGTTTGATCAGGCCTTTCCTATAAAAATGTCTCAGTGAAAGAAACACTGCTGAGAGCTCTAGATAATTTATGTGGAGCCGGGCCTCCTGCTGATTCCAGACACCTTGTGCGTGCTGGCCTCTGCAAAGCCCCCCCACTCCCACCCTGTCATTGTAGCATCTGTTGTCACCAGGACTCAAGACAGTACTCTGCCCAGTGTGACGCCTTGGCTGAACACTGTGGGTCTCTCCACGGCCTTAGGGCTTTCATGTACTCTGAAGGCTGGTTTATACTTCTTGTCGCACGTCTTTTACCCCCCGTTGAGTGAAAAATAGTTGTGCAACTTCCGTCTGCACTCCCGTTGCGATCCCGCGTTGACATGGCCCCCTGTCAGAACTCTCGAACGCGGAGGTTACGGCTCGGAGCGTGTGATTGGTTCAAAGTTTGTGGGCGTTTTTGTTTGGGTGTCCATATATGGTGTATCACACCGCTACCCGCTACCCGCTACTCCTTTAAAAAGCAGTTTTTTGTTTTTGCTTTGACAGACATGGATAGTTTTGAACAGAAACTCGCCGAGGCGGTCCAGAGCGGGGATCCTGGCGGGACCAATCCAGTTCCTCCATTATACCTGTCTTTGCAGTGGCTGGACTCATACATTAAACACCGGGGGACGACTACAAACATTACAACAGCCGACATAAGAGAAAATGGACCTTGAAATAGCAACACGCCTCCATGGCTCACTGGAAACACGTAGGGTTGCCGCTCCAAAGCTTTTCTCGACTCGGGTTTGAATCTCACCTGGTTGAACTTATTTTACGTTTGTCTTTTATTGGATTTAAAAAAAGGAGTTAATATGCCTGTGGTTAACACAAACTCCTTTTTTTAAATACAACAAAAGACAAACGTAAAATGAGTTCAACCAGGTGAGATTCGAACCCGAGTCGAGAAAAGGTTTGGAGCGGTAAACCTACGCGTTTCCAGTGAGCCACTGAGGCGTGTTGCAATTTTAAGGTTCACGTTTCCTTTAAACAATCCGCCCCTCTTTAAAACCTGGCTACGTCCATGATAACGGACTCACAAATCGAGGTAATGGAGCCTATCATTATATTAAATCCGATTGTCCTGATAAAACATGCAGTGGGAGTGCGCGTGACGTATGCAGTGGGAGGGAAGAGGGAGGGATTATCCTCACGTCTTTTAGAAGTATAAACACTCAAACGCGGTTGGTGACACACACGCAATTACGTCATCGCTGGGCACTCAACGGGGGGTAAAAGACGTGGGACAAGAAGTATAAACCAGGCGTGAGCCGACTGTTATCCCCCTCGTCTGTCGCGGGGGGGGGCTGAGTTTAACTGTTTGTGCAACCACATCTGGAAAGGACGCATATTTAGCAGAGCTAAAGGAATGCAAACAATGACTGCCGCCAAGAGGCCTAATAGGCGCTATCAAAGTCTGAGAGGTACAGTCCTGCCTAGCTGAAAAAAACGCTAGGCACAGCTGAAGGTCTGAAACCCGTTTCTCTGAGAGCCTTGCTCTGTATAAAATGGAGTTCATCTCCAGCCCCAGAAAAACAGTAATTTGGGACGGAGACAGAATGCTCTTGTCTGAGTTTATTACAAAACCTAGAGATGTCAGGTGTGACGTCACTAGGTCCGTGTAGGACCTTGATTGGGCCCTGGAGTTCGCCCAAATCAGCAAGTCGTCAAGATATGTCAACACTCTCACACCCTGGTTCCTCATGGGTGCCAGGGCCGCTTCCAGGCATTTCGTGAATGTCCTAGGGGGCGGTGCAGAGCCCAAAAGGGAGGACCTGGAATTCGTACACTGCGTCTCTGAACGCGAAGCGCATGAAGTTTCTGTGGTTGCGCAAAATGCTGATGTGGAAGTATGCATCTTTTAAATCGATTTTGCAGAAGTAATCTCTCGGGCGAACCGAGTGAATTACTTGTTTCAACGTCAACATTTTGAATTTGTATGAATGAAGCCGTCTGTTTAGACTCCTCAGATCCAAAATCGGCCTCAGGCCTCCGTCTTGTTTTGGTACAACAAAGTATTTGCTGAAAAATCCTTTGTTTACCTTGTGAGCAGGGACAGTCCTCATTGCACCTTTCTGCAGCGTAGAGCAAATCTCCTCTCTAAAAACAAACGCGCGAGCCTGTGATATTGTTGTCATGGTTACCCCATAAAAGGCTGGTGGCCGCCTTGAGAACTGCAACCTGTAGCTGGCCGTTATGGTCGTCATGACCCAGTGATCCGAGCTGCATGCCGTCCAGGCTTCCGCCTACGTAGCAAGTCTGGAGGGCATGTTCACTGCGGAGTCTGCATGTCTCAGGGTAGAGAGGGTGAGTGAGTGGCCCCTCCCGGCCTGTTTGACGGAGGGCTTATCTGTCCCTCCACGGGAGGTAGAGGTTCTGTCTGTGAAAGACAGGCCTCTGCCCCCTGCGTGGGCTCATTGGGCCCCCTGACTGTCTGTGTCTTATCAGAGGGGGGGAGGGCTGTGTGCACCGGGACCCCTCGCTTTTTATTGACACATTTTTCAATTAAAAATTGAGGGGTTTTCCCTTTAATGTTGACTCGAGACACAGGGCATTTTGCACATTTTGAGACTTTATTGTCGTGTTCAACCAACTGTTTCTCTTTATTACATAAACATTTTAGTGATTTTGTGTCTTTAAATGTTCTGGACCAGTTAGTCATGGTTTCTTTAACACATTTACTGGTGATAAGAGTTCGGCTCTCCTTTTTCTGCTTGGGTGGAGACGCATAAAAAGTTTGGGAAGCAGCTCCTGTTCAGGTTGGCTTCTGCTTTCTGTCACAGCCCATGGAGGAGGTTCTGGGTTGGCCCGCTTGGCGTGGAACGAACCTGTGTTTCGACCAGGCCTGGCCCGCCTGAGACGGGTGTCCATGCTGCTCCGGGGCGGGTTTCAGCCACTGTTCCCAGTTGAGCGTCTGTCTTTTATACGCCGGGCGTCGAGTGAGGGAGCGATGGTGCTGCTGCGAGCCCCTCTGTCCACTCGGGTCTCTGGGTTGCGTAAAATGCTTTCTGGGCATACCTTCACGCAAGGCCTCCTCCTGTTTCCTCCTCTGGTCCAGTCTACTCTGGATCCTTTCCAAGGCCCCTCCAAACAGTCCCGAGGGCTCGATGGAGGGGTGGAGGAGGAATGGGTTCCGCTGGCTTTCAGGGAGGTCAGTGAGTGTCAACCAAAGGTGCCGCTGAGCAATAACGATCTCAGCCATACTCTTCCCCTGGGCGATGGCTGCAGAGCCGGTGAGGCGAAGGATGAAATCCGTCGCTCTGCGGGCCTCATCTAAAGCCTCAGCCGCTTTCTTTTTGTTGGTGGTCTGTTGGAGCTCCAGCAGCTTCTCAGCCTGGTAGGCCTGTAACATCGCTGCAGCATTCATGGCGCGGACCGCGAGGGCCTAAACGCGGTAGCTCTTCTCCAGCTGGAGAGCTGAGACACAGCAGGCTTTGCTGGGCAGTGTGGGCTTGGAGCCCGAAGTTATGGGGGCCAAATGTGCCACCAAAGTCTCCTCCATCTGAGGAACGTGGGCCATGCCAGCCGCCTCCATGCCCTCGACGTCCAGAAACTGGGAGAGAGGCAGTGTCAGGGGGGCTCTGGTTTCAGCCCAGGAGCGTGTTAGCTCCATATGGAAGTCCGGGAAGATGGGCATCCTGTGCCTCGTGGCCGACTGCTGCTTCGCACAAAAATAGTTCCCCGCCAGTCTTGTTACCTGTTGTCGAGGTGGAGGTTCTGGCCACGTTATGTTCAAAGCCTCCGTAGCTCTGTGACATAGCTCAAACAGAGCGGGTGTGGACCCGTCTTCCTCTGGTTGACCTGCTGCCAGGCTCAGGGAGAAGTCTTCATCCTCCTCCTCTTCCTCGTTTTCTGCCTCATCGTCCGACAGCTCGCCAGAGACTGTGAGCAACAGTTCATCAGCCCTCATCAAGTCCCTCGTGTCATAGTCTGCCGTGGAGTCCCCCACGGGCGCGACAACGTCCATCTTTTCGCCCTAGTCCAAGGCTCCGCTGTCTTCCATCTCGTCCGTCTCCAGCTCCGCTGTAGGCGTGAGAGTCTAGCGGTTCTCGAGCCGCGGTGTGGCCGCCCATGGCCTTGGCCACAAAGTCCACATGCCTCCTTTGCACTACCTCACGCAGCTGGCTGCAGTGAGAGCAAAAGTCTGGGGAGTCCAAGGCAGTCTTTGCGTGGACCATTCCTAGGCAAATCGGACAGGCCTCGTGAGTGTCCGCCGCCGAGATGAAATAGCCACATTTTCTGAGGCAGGGCCGGGAGCCGGGGCTCGCTGGTCTGTTGCCCTTGTTGGAGTTCTTTTACTTCCTCTTGCCTCTGTCAGGAGCCATGGCCGAGAAGAGACGTCAAGTGACAACCAGTTAGCACCTGCTAAACGTGGTAAGAAATCCTCTCGTCGCGCTGTTCGTGGTGTTAGCCAGTTAGCTCCGTTAGCTTAGCAGGCTAGGTGTGGCGCGGATAGCGTCCCGCTAGCTGGGCGGCGAAACAGTGTAAAAAAAACGTCTTTCTTTTTTTAAGAAAAAATAACGACAACACTAGGTTAGCGTCAGCTAAACAAAGCGCTCGCAGGGAGTCCTCTGTGACGCTCTGGGCAGGGAGCAGGCTCACCTACGATCGAGCAGTTCAGTCACGCGAGGCAGTCCTGCGAAGTTCAGGTGTGTGAAGCGAGGTGAAGTGAACAAAGAGGATGTACGTTGCGCGTCACCGTCTTTTATGCAAGAAGGGTGGAGCCTCCTTGCTGACGTTGACGCTTACTTGCCTTAAAAGGCGTGATTGTATTGCTTCAGGTGAACCGCGTGGTGGCGGAATTCCCATAGCCATGCTGTTGCACCGCAGTGACCTGACTGATAAGGAACCAGAAACCAGATTTTTATCATAATATGGATTTTTCTTGTTTTGTTTTCTTTGTTTCTTTTTGCTCTATGAGTTGCCATAGCCCACAATCACATTCCCAGTAAAGCAATGTAAACCAAACCACAATACTGTAATTAAACCTGTGCAAATTAATTCTTATATATTGCTATGACTACTTGAAATATGATTAGTGCTCCCACGTCCCTGCATTGGAAAGTGAGTAAAGAAAACAAATAGATGTTCATTCATTCATTCAACCTTTATTTAGTCAGGTAAATCTTTTGAACCTCAAGGGCTCATTTACGAAAGCGACCTGCTAAAACTAAAGAACAATGAACAGCAGTGGTATAATTTCCTTAAACAATAAACAATAAACAAACAAACAATAAACAATAGAAAACAAAAGAGAGAAGAAAAAAAAAAAAACAAAAGAAAGTTTTTTTTTTTTTTTTTTTTTTACAAAGTATCAAAAAACTAGCAAAACATTATAAGGTAGACGTATAAAATCAAAGACAGGAACAGATCTGCATTGGTTTTTGCCAGGATTCCAACAGATTCTGAAAACCATTTAGAGAAGTCAAGGTCGAGAGCTTCAGATCTTTTTGTAAGATATTCCATGAAGCAGGAGCGGAGTAGGAGAAGGCCCTTTTTCCAAGTTCAGTCCTCACTGACGGAACACTGCAGGTAATCATGTCCTGAGAGCGCACACTGTAGCTGCACTCACGCAAAGACATGTAGGAGGAGATGTATGAGGGCAGCAGACCAAGAAGTGATTTAAAGATGAAAATGTACCAGTGGAAGAGTCTGCGTGAGGTTAATGATGTCCAGTTAACCAGTGAATACAGGGTGCAGTGGTGGGTACGATAATCACAACCAGTTATGAATCTTAGTGCACCATGATAGACAGATGTGGTTAACATGTTGCTCAAAGATGAATTAAATCTACAGTAAATATTTTAAAAGATCAGAGAAGTCTAATAGAGTCCATTCTTCTGAAGACTTTGGGGGAAATAAATGGATGCGGCCCATAGGTCATCGGGTATTCACATGTTCGTGCTCATGCCACAACTAATGTGTCTTCTGAACTTGACACATCAGAGGGATAAATGATTAGGCTTGCAGGACAAATTACCCATGCAAAGATGTGGAGGTTGCAAACAAGAGAAAGGTCAGAGTAGTCAGGCAGGCTTTGTGAATGTTTAATACGGTGCCCTTTTGGATTGTGCTAAACTTGCTTCAGATGTGATCAATCAGAACTCATTTGTGGGACTCTTCACACAGTGATCAGTAGAGGGCAGCCCTGTGCTCAATTAACTCGATTATATATATATATATATATATATATATATATATATATATATATATATATATATATATATATATATATATATATATATATATATATATATATATTATATATATATATATATATATATATATATATATATATATATATATATATATATATATATATATATATATATATATATATATATATATATATATATATATATATATATATATATATATATATATATATATATATATATATATATATATATATATATATATATATATATATATATATATATATATATATATATATATATATATATATATATATATATATATATATATATATATATATATATATATATATATATATATATATATATATATATATATATATATATATATATATATATATATATATATATATATATATATATATATATATATATATATATACTGTATATATATATATTTTTTAAATAAAAACAACTTCAATGTTTTCCTGCTAGCTAGACACACAAATGGACCATGTCTGAGATCCACCCTGAAGTTGATTAATTTATAATTTGAATCACCAGAGGTGAATAAAAAACTTGTTTTAGTTTAATTTTGAAGCCAGCAAGCCTTACTGTACCTTCAGACCACTGGTCATAGCTGAAGACGGGTTGAAGAGAGCAGGCATTCACATGATTCTGCAAGGCTCTCTGCATGTGATGATTGCTCTGAGATGTGGCTTTTGAGCGATCATAAATAATGAA
Organism: Garcialebias charrua; assembly: GCA_038048925.1. Lineage (NCBI taxonomy): Eukaryota > Metazoa > Chordata > Actinopteri > Cyprinodontiformes > Rivulidae > Garcialebias > Garcialebias charrua. The sequence goes on along the minus strand of JBBPBX010008328.1, from coordinate 26,677 downwards.
CAGCCGTGTGCCCATTCTCATAATTTTTACACGACGATTATCATTTTGTGCTCTTTTCATGCTATCAGAAGTGGGGCGCCGGTGGCTGCTCTTCTCCCTGCCTCTACACTTCATCTCAGTCAAAAAGAAAAGAAAAACCCTCATAATTCCCCTCTTTTCTGTTGTGCCATACGCTTTGCGGCTGTAATGTCCAAACAAACGTTAGCAATGAGGCAAACTGTCCAGTGTGGAGCACCTTGGAAGTTACCCACAATGCATTTACATTGCATCTCTGCTGCATTAATATTGCATCAGACTCTGCAGCCCTTTCTCTTTCAGATGGCATAATGTGGAACTGAAAATACATATTGTAACACATAAACCTACTTTTCCACACCAGTTCACGGTTAATGCCCACCGAGTCTTGAAAAAGGAGCAAAAATTTGATTTTCTAAACAACTCCTCTGTGGGGCAGACCAATAGAGCAGTTCTAATTCACTGCCGCCCTAACCGAGTGCATTTAGTGAGATGAAGGACTTCTTCCATGGCTACATCTGCAAGTCGTATCCGATTAAATCAAGCTACCATAGCTCATAAGCTATGTAAGAACTGAACCATACAGTCCCGTCACATGTTTCAAATGCAGCATGAAATAATAAGTTTGCGTAGCCTCCCGAGGCATCATCAAACTTCAAACTGTGTTAATAAAAGTGGAGAATCTATTTTTGGGCCTCCCTAACGTCCGACCCCACTTCATTCTGACCTTTATTCCAGCGATCAGTGAGTAATCTCCTGACTGCACCCTGATGCAGGCCCGTGGATACTGCTGCAGTGGGCTCTGAAATCAATCCAGCGAGAGCAAGACTGAGTAAAGACTACAGAACATTTTAACATTCTTGGCCAGCGAGAATCAATCTGCAGCAGTCCACCGAGGAAAACGTTTAGCTCCTCATTTTCATGGCCGTCCTTGCGCTTTTATCCCAGCACACAAAAGGAAAAACGACAAAACAGTCGGAGCTGGGATTGAATATGAACGTTAACATGAAACAGACAAAAATCTGCTTTTCCCTCAAGATTTAGGGATTGGAAGACAATATTATTCTACTTCCTCTCCGTGTTTCTGAACCAGCTGTTAATCAAACGTGTGCGTAGTTTGTGTCCCACAACGCGACGCAGCAGCAAAGACGTCCTGTAGCTGCTGCTGTTGTGGAGTCTTTGTTCCCCCCGAGTCGCACCACATTACATTGATCACTCTTGGCGTGCACAATTTATTTGACTTCATTGTCCTCCCACTCACTTGTTAGTGCTCGTGTCAGAGATGTGCATATTCTGCAAGTGTGCATGTGGCGTGTGTGTGTGTGTGTACCCAAGTCATGACCTTATTGGATCTTTTCTGAGTAAACTCTCAGTAACGTGTTTGAACGAGTTATACAGCACGACACATGGCAGATTCTTCTCATACTTCATGGTTCTGCTTTACATGATGTTCATTTGTCTGTGAGTGAGTGTCTGTGTATCTGTGTCTGTGTGTGCGTGTGTGTGTGCGTGTGTGTGTGTGTGTGAATGAGTTTATCTGCATGCTTCTCTTGTGTTTGTGCACACACAGGGAAGTAACGTGATGGAGGACCAAGATCTAAGAGACATGGGGATCACTGATCCGGGACACAGAAAGAAAATCCTCCACGCGGCACGCAGCTTGCCCAAGGTACTAACACCATGACCCGACACAGAAAGTGAAGGCCTTGATGGTAAATCAGTAAAAAAAAAATCTGTGTGTGTGTGTGTAGGGGAGGGGTGCTTTTATATTAATATTTGATAAGCTAAAATGACATGATTGTAAGGGGAGAAGAGCTCAGACTGTGGAAAAACGTCCCTTCAGCTGTGGTTCTAACGTTCTGGACACACAAACACTTTCAGGCAACAAACTGAAGAGCAAACAGCAGAAATGCTTCACGTTGCTTTGATTTAAAAAAAATTCAACTCAACAAGATTGTTTCCTCACGGTTAAAGACATTTGTGCTGCGTTTAGATGTCTCAGTGTGCCTATTTAATCATTTTCAATTAGTGGAAATGATCTTTGTTCTCAGTTAATGAGAAATCCTGAAATTTTGTGGTATTTGGAGAACTTTGTGGTAAACAGACAATCAAAAATTAAAGTTACAGGGAATGTGAAGCTTGGATTTGTTTATTTAATTATATGTTTTTGAGGAAGAATGGATTGAGTGATGGATAAATGTAAAGAATATGTTTTATTTCTTGTATAAAACTAAGTTATTTGTCTGGGGTGCAGGTAAATGGGAGATTTCAGTGTGACACTAAATGCAAACTTTCTATTAAATCAAACAAAATAGCACAACACACCTAGGAAGGTGTATTCTGGAAAGCTATTACCGTATTTTCTGGTGTATAGGTCGCATTGTCCAATTATTGCCAATAGATTGGAAAAATCCCTAGATAGGTCGCACTGGTGTAAAGGTCGCACCTACGTTTAGCTCTGCTGCAAATGTCTGCCACAGGAGAGCACAGCAAGGCTTTTAAGAAGATTAACACTTAAAAACAGTTATTTGTTTGATAAAAATTATAGCAAATATGTGTCTGAGCTAGGAATGTGCGATATGGCCTAAAATTCATATCACGATATGTATTGTGAAGAGTGGCGATAACGATATATATCGCAATATGTTTTTGGTATAAAAATTGCAATAGAAATGAAAAAAAAAAGCATAGGGTGTCCTTTTGCCATAATTTATTTTGAAAACTGCTACACCACAAAATAATCTCTATTAAGAAAATGTCACTACTGTACTAGGTCCAGAGTTTTTAAATAATTAACAACTCAAGCATTAGGCTTCTTTCTTGCAGTGCAAAACAGTGCAAAATATAAAAATATCTTGTGTAGTTTTAGCCATAAGTTTTAAACTAAAGAATATGTTGTTAACTCTTAACAGTTTCCAATATTGTCACTTAAGAAACGAACAGCAGAGCAGCATTTTACACTGAAAACACTTCACCCTCCAACCCTCTAGAGGGCGTCCCCTTCAGCTTTAAGGAGAGCTGACAAGGCGACCAGAAGAAGAACCAGTTTACTCTGTGGCTTTGACCAGAGGGTCTCGCAGTAAAATCACACAACACAGCGTTCTATTCACAGATCAGAGGGCAGGTTTCTCTCAAGCTGACCAACGCTTACTTTAACTTTCGACACACACAAAAAAAAACTTTCGACGGAACGCAGCGTTTTGCGCATGCGTCCGAATAAGGCAAAACTACGGCAAGTCGGACGAAGTTAGCATATAGCTTCAATACTTAGCACTCGAAGAAAAGACTTTAACACCACTTATGCACAGTTTTAAACTAAAAAAAAGTATCGATTAACTCTGACAACTCTAATTTAAAGCTGACCAACGCTTACTTTAACTTTTGACAACAAAAAAAACTCGACGGAACGCAGCGTTCTGCGCATGCGTCCGAATATGGCAACACAAGCCGGACGAAGTTAGCTTGTAGCTTAGCACTCGAAGAAATATACTTTTAACATCACTTACGCACAGTTTTCAACACAAAAAAGTATCGATTAACTCTGACAACTTTGATTGTACACTTCAACACCACTTATGCACAGTTTTAAACTAAAAAAAGTAAAGATTAAATCGGACAACTGTGATTTTCTGCGGTTAGCCGGTAGAAGGCAGATCTCTATCGTAGGCTAAATTTATATCGTTTATACCGTGTACCGGTTATACCGCGCATCCCTAGTCTGAGCTGAACTTTTCCTTAATAAATGAACGTAATTGTGAAATGAGCTGGATTTAAAAATTTGTTTCGCCGAAAGTGATAACAAGCCATATATAGGTTGCACCGGTGTAGGTCGCAGGCCTTGAAAAAAACATAAAACGGTGCAACCTATACACCGGAAAATATACTCATTAGGCTGATGCTTTTAATATAATACGTTGTTTATTGATGTATAGCTTCTAAAGCTTTTTACAGGATTATTTTGTATTTTTAATTTAACTACGTTTTTTTTTTTCACAAACATTTCTGACAAGGATCCATGTTTTTGTGTCACTCCAATGTTAAGCAGCAATGAAAGATAAATGTTCTCCAAAGTAAAATACAAAAAATAAATAATAACTAGAGAAATTGCATTTCCTGCAAAAATGTAGTGTGAATGCTCACTGCAGAACTTGCTGAAAAACAGCTGAAATTAGCTTAAAAAACATACTGAAATGTAGCGGAAAAGGTGGAGCAAGCTTAAATTAGCAGAAGGAAGCAGAAGGAACATGTGCTTGCCAAATTAGGCTGAAAACAGCAGACATGAGCACAAAAACATGCAAGTATCTGAAAAGGGCAGAAATTTGTAGCAAGTAAATTAAAAATTAAAAACACTGCTGAAAAGTAGCAAAAAAAATCAGAAAGAATCTTAAATTACCAGAAAGAAGTGGAGAGAGCACATTTTTGCTAAATTAGGCTGAAAAAAGTTGTGGAATTAGCTGAAAAAGCTTTTAAAAAAATTGCATTAAACAGCTAAATACTGTAGTAGCTGAAATGACTTAGCATAAATAAGCTTAAAGGGGACCAAATATTGGTTTTATAAAATTTCATGGTATGTCTGTGGGCTATCCAGACCATGTTCATTCAATTTAATGCACAAAATAATTCTTAGATAATAAAATATCCCCTTTCTAGTTGTGCCTTTTCTGACTTCCGTTCTGAACAGGCTGTTTATGATAATGAGCTCTGAAGGCCACGCCCTTCAAAAATCTGTTTACATTAACTCCGCCCTCCAAAGGGGACCCTGAGTCAGACCCAGAGGCAGACGCCATTTTGGGCAGGGCAAATGAGGCGCTGACGCGTCGCGTAGGCCGCTGAGAAACATCCATAAGTTCACCCTCCATGTTAAAAACTCTTCGTCTGACTCTTCGAAAACAAGCAATAAGGCTGCAGAGTAACACACTGGCTGCTAACTGCTATACACGCTCTCTCTAGCGGGGACCGCTTTTTTTGACGGACCACATCCGGCGCTGAACGGATATGGTCCGTGAGCAGTCGTCCGGTTGATTTAAGAGCCCGTAAATAAGTTTTTTCGTTTTTACTGATAGATAATTAGTTATTAGCGGTACTGCATTTTAACAACAACGAAACATCGAACTCTGAGATGAACTCAGGAAAAACAACCGTGACGTCTTTTATACTGAAGTGGGTGGAGCATCACCAGGGGTTGCTAGGTGAGGGGCTGGACTCAGGTTGGGGTGGGTTGTCCTACGGCTTGTGACATCACAAGCCGTAGGATTTGAAAATGAGACATTTATATCACTGAAAAATAAATATACTTAGAGTAAATATACCACTGGGTGCATTTTTTTGGCCCTAGGACTGTTTTTTTAAGAAGTACATAACCAAAGTTGAGTAAAAAAAAACATTAAAAGGTGAATTTTGCATCTTTGGTCCCCTTTAAAGGATCATGACAAGTTGAAATTACCATAAAGCAGTTAATTAGATGGAAAGTAGAAAATATTACCACAAAAACTTAGAATTTATCTGAAAATAGCTCAAATTAGCTAATATGGCTATAGCGGAAGGTAGAAGAAGCTTAAAATAGCAGAAGAAAGCAGAAAGAACCCATTTGCCCAATTAGGCTGAAAAAAGCAGAAATGAGCACAAAAAAGTGGAAATGATCTGAAAAAAGCTGAAATTAGCGCAAAAAAACAAACAAACAAACAAACAAAAAAACATCTGAAAGGTACCATAGCTAAAAAGCCAAAAGAAGCTTAATTACATGAAGTGGAGCGAGCACATTTTGGCTGAATTGGAATAAAAAAGTTTAAATGGGTGCGAAAAATGTAGAATTAGCTGAAAAAACTACAATTAGCATTAAGCAGCTAAATAGAAGCTGAAATAGCTTACATTTGCAAGCTGAAATTAGCAGAAATAAGTTAGAAAAGCAAAACAGCTGGAAAAAAGTTAAAATTTACTGAAGGAAGCTGAAAGAAGCTAAATCAGAACAAAATGTGAACGGAGCAGTAAAAATTTGTAAACACATCTAAAGATTTGAAGGATGTAAAATGAGCTCAATTCATTTCCTGTGAGGAAAAAAAAAGTGGCATAAAAGGCTAAATATTTCAAGAAGCTAAAGTTGCACCAAAACCAAAAGTCATAACCCTTCTCCTGGATGAGCTGAATGTTTTGATTTACTGTATGATTTGTTGAAATAGCTCCAAACAATGTGGAAAGAGAAAGATGCTGAAAAATGTACAGAAGAAAAATGGATCACACTAATGTGAATGCTTCATAAACATTCATGCAATAATCCCTCAGTGGACATATAACCATACCATGGCCCTCAACCCTAAAGTCACATCAGAAACAAAGACAAAGTCTACTTAAATATGTGTACAGTACTGTATTGTTAATTGAATAAATGTAATACAGTAGTTTATTTAAAGATGAATTGTTTCAAATATGTATTGGTCTCAAATATACTGGCTTATATTACCTGCAGTGAACAGCGGTCCGTCTAAATTTAGAGAATAAACGAGACATTTTCTGATGACTCGCTGTGGCGACCCCTGAAGAGTGAAACACCCAAAGAAGAAGAAGAAGAAGAAGAAATTTTCAGGTGGACATCAAGATTACCACAAACCTGAGCACGGCTCATTAAACATATTTCTTCCATTTAAACTCAAACTCAACTCCCCTGCTGTTTAAAAGCTTGATCTTTTCAACACCTACCTGGTATTTCTGCATTAACAGAATTGTGCTTTCTTTGTTTCTTCAGTTCATTTTTTGGCCACCATCACAATCACTATTATTATTATTATTTTTGCTGTAAAGCGTTACGTTCCACTGTAGAAAGAATGCTTTATAGATAAAAATTTGATGGATGAATTGACATTTCAGTGTTTGTGCTGGTCCACTACCTGTGTTTGTTGGACATCTTCCACTGATCTGCCAGCAGTTAGTCCATTTCTCCAACAAACAACAAAGTTCTCCGTCTGATCTTGGCCCATGCACATATTATTTAACATGCACAGAAAAAAAGCCACAGTAACGTTGGTTTAACGATGGCTCAGTTTTACTCTATGGTTGTTTTGGGATTTGTCATGGCAGGGTTTGGTTTGCAGGATATACCGTACTTTGTATCTCTGTGCAGTGAATTACACAAACAGTGAACGCAAGGTGACACAGATTACTCATAACTACCGTAACCCCTCTCTAAGCAACTCAAGCATTCCCTTTAGGTCCTTGCTTTTTGCTGATGTCACACCATTTGCTGACCCGTGTGTCTCTGTCTGTCCCCAGATTAAATCTTTGGGCTGTGATGGCAGCACGTCTCTCTCCTCTTGGCTGGACATCCTCGGCCTGCATGAATATCTGCCCAACTTTCTTACTAATGGTTATCGGACTCTGGAGTGTGTTAAGAATCTGTGGGAGCTGGAGATCATCAACGTAAGAATCTATTGATTATTTAATTGTCACGTGGACATGAATCATGCTGACTTGGTCCCCTTCATTGCAAGGACACTTGGAGCTTAAAGAACAACAAAAAACCCAGAATGTTGACGAAGGGCTCAGTAATGGAATCATTTGCATAAAACCAGCAGAAACGTTTTCTAAACCCCGGAGTAATTGGTAGAAAAACTAACAGATGATGTAAATCAAGGGTGAAAAATGGTGAGGGATGACAGGAAATGTCTAATTTGGTTTGATTATGTGGAAACAGTGTGACAGTTTATGATAACCGGTAATTGCAAAAAAATGACTCATATATTTTGGTTTGGAGACTGATGATGCAACAGATGTTGCATTTTTCAACGTGTGTGTGTGTGTAGTTCAGAAAGGGCTGTGTGTGATTTTCAGATGTTTATAAATCAGACTATTCAGAACATGTCAGTAAAAATAAATTAGAGTTGTCCCAAATTTAAAGAGCACTTTTTGTGTGTCTTTTTGTTTTTGGTCCTTAGAATTGTTCGTGTCACATCAAGAGCGTCGCAAACGTTTCTTCAGAGATTCATAATCAGTTCAAGGGTTTGAAAGGGGTCATAAGCGTGTTTGTAAATTAAATTTGTTAAAAAAAAGTTCTGGGATTAAACTTTTGCTCCTGTTGGTTTGAGAATAATTGCCATCCGCTAACCAGCCATAACATTACGTCCACCAAGAGTGGTGTCTTCATGAAGGAGCTCCCATAATGTCTTGTGCTCTTTGAAAAGTTCTTAATCGCACGAGTTGCAGACACTCAGTCCTTTGACTTGAGTTTTGAGCAAGCTCTAAAAATCCAGAGACAAGTTTTCTCTTGAAATTATCCAAGTTATCCTTCTAGACAGAATCAGAATAAGCTTTATTATCATTGCACTGAAGTACAGTACAGTGAGATTATGAGCATCTAAAAGCTGGGCGGAGTGCATGTTGCTGCTGCTCCTAAGAGCGTGGCCCTTATTCTTTAGATGGAAAAGAGGAAAGGATAGTGGTATTACAAAAAAGACCTCTTCACATAAGCTGAGTGAAGTTGACACCCCACCCACGTCAAAAATTAAAGCAAACAGTCTGAATGGTTAGTGCTCCGTTAGTGCTGGTTTGTGCCGTTAAAATTTTCGTTTGTGCTGTTTTGGTTTCGGAGATATTAAATATTATTTTTTTAGGTCATCTAAAGGTCACCATCACCCCATACACCTCCAAAACGCACCGGAGTGGGCTCGTTTGTTAGTGCTCCGTTAGTGCTGGTTTGTGCCGTTGAAACTAGCGTTTGTGCTGCTTTAGTTTATGAGATATTAATAATTAAATATTTGACCGATGACATCACCATCACCCCATACACCTCCAAAACGCACCGGAGTGGGCTCGTTTTTTAGTGCTCCGTTAGTGCTGGTTTGTGCCGTTGAAACTAGCGTTTGTGCTGCTTTAGTTTATGAGATATTAATAATTAAATATTTGACCGATGACGTCACCATCACCCCATACACCTCCAAAACGCACCGGAGTGGGCTCGTTTTTAGTGCTCCGTTAGTGCTGGTTTGTGCCGTTGAAACTAGCGTTTGTGCTGCTTTAGTTTATGAGATATTAATAATTAAATATTTGACCGATGACGTCACCATCACCCCATACACCTCCAAAACGCACCGGAGTGGGCTCGTTTTTTAGTGCTCCGTTAGTGCTGGTTTGTGCCGTTGAAACTAGCGTTTGTGCTGCTTTAGTTTATGAGATATTAATAATTAAATATTTGACCGATGACGTCACCATCACCCCATACACCTCCAAAACGCACCGGAGTGGGCTCGTTTGTTAGTGCTCCGTTAGTGCTGGTTTGTGCCGTTGAAACTAGCGTTTGTGCTGCTTTGGTTTATGAGATATTAATAATTATAATTTCGGCCGGTGACGCTGCCACTTTAAGGGCTGCTGCATATAAACAAGCCCTGCTTGCGTCGTCACGTGGACTCCATTTCCTGTCTGCACCGTGCTGGGTAAGTGTGGCTGTTTCAATGTTTGTCGGTTTTAATACTAGATATAATGTTAACTGCTCTAATTGTTTAGCCTCCTCTGCTGTAACTCCAATATCTGGACCTATCTGTCCGTTTGTGTTTTTACTGACAGGAAGTAAAGGCCTAGTGTGGCCATGGTTCACCCCATGATGTAAACAAAGCCTTCATATAGCTTTGTTAAGGCAGAATTGGGGATCTGTTTGCTTGGCAGTGGGGTAACTTACAGCAAGGCCGAGCTCAATTTGTGGCACTGGCATGTCGTACTGACACTTCCTGTGACATGCCACAGTTTTTGTGACATGTGCCACAGTTTTTGTGACATGTGCCACAGTTTTTGTGACATGTGCCACAGTTTTTGTGACATGTGCCAGTTTTTGTGACATGTGCCACAGTTTTTGTGACATGTGCCAGTTTTTGTGACATGTGCCACAGTTTTTGTGACATGTGCCACAGTTTTTGTGACATGTGCCACAGTTTTTGTGACATGTGCCACAGTTTTTGTGACATGTGCCACAAGATGGCAGTGTTTTCAGCATGTCAGTGTTTTCAGCATGTCAATGCCTATTTTAACTGACATGTCAGTGTTTTCAGCATGTCATAGCCTATTTTCGCCTAATTACTCATCAAATTACTCATTTATACTGCCTCTTACTAAAATATTGATTCAAAATATTTAATATCTCTGAAACCAAAGCAGCACAAACGCTAGTTTCAACGGCACAAACCAGCACTAACGGAGCACTAACAAACTAGACCACTCCGGTGTGTTTTGGAGGTGTATGGGGGGATGGTGTCCTTTAGATGACCTAAAAAATAATATTTAATATCTCTGAAACCAAAGCAGCACAAACGCTAGTTTCAACGGCACAAACCAGCACTAACGGAGCACTAACAAACTAGACCACTCCGGAGCGTTTTGGAGGTGTATGGGGGGATGGTGACGTCATCGGTCAAATATTTAATTATTAATATCTCATAAACCAAAGCAGCACAAACGCTAGTTTCAACGGCACAAACCAGCACTAACGGAGCACTAACAAACTAGCCCACTCCGGTGTGTTTTGGAGGTGTATGGGGGGATGGTGTCCTTTAGATGACCTAAAAAATAATATTTAATATCTCTGAAACCAAAGCAGCACAAACGCTAGTTTCAACGGCACAAACCAGCACTAACGGAGCACTAACAAACTAGACCACTCCGGTGTGTTTTGGAGGTGTATGGGGGGATGGTGTCCTTTAGATGACCTAAAAAATAATATTTAATATCTCTGAAACCAAAGCAGCACAAACGCTAGTTTCAACGGCACAAACCAGCACTAACGGAGCACTAACAAACTAGAGCCCACTCCGGAGCGTTTTGGAGGTGTATGGGGGGATGGTGACGTCATCGGTCAAATATTTAATTATTAATATCTCATAAACCAAAGCAGCACAAACGCTAGTTTCAACGGCACAAACCAGCACTAACGGAGCACTAACAAACTAGCCCACTCCGGTGTGTTTTGGAGGTGTATGGGGGGATGGTGTCCTTTAGATGACCTAAAAAATAATATTTAATATCTCATAAACCAAAGCAGCACAAACGCTAGTTTCAACGGCACAAACCAGCACTAACGGAGCACTAACAAACTAGACCACTCCGGAGCATTTTGGAGGTGTATGGGGGGATGGTGACGTCATCGGTCAAATATTTAATTATTAATATCTCATAAACCAAAGCAGCACAAACGCTAGTTTCAACGGCACAAACCAGCACTAACGGAGCACTAACAAACTAGCCCACTCCGGTGTGTTTTGGAGGTGTATGGGGGGATGGTGTCCTTTAGATGACCTAAAAAATAATATTTAATATCTCTGAAACCAAAGCAGCACAAACGAAAATTTTAACGGCACAAACCAGCACTAACGGAGCACTAACCATTCAGACTGTTTGCTTTAATTTTTGACGTGGGTGGGGTGTCAACTTCACTCAGCTGACCCAGCTGAAGACCCAGGACGCGCTGGAGGGACTATGTTTCTCGGCTGGCCTGGGAACGCCTTGGGATTCCCCCGGAGGAGCTGCTCCAAGTGGCTGGGGAGAGGGAAGTCTGGGCCTCCCTACTTAGGCTGCTACCCCTGCGACCCGACCCCGGATAAGCGGAAGAAGATGGATGGATGGATGGATGGATGGATGGATGGAAATCCTGTCGAGTAAACAACAATTTTGCTTATCATGTGATGCATGAACAGATTATTATTTTTCACCTTTGTACTTTTGCCAGTATGCTGGCTGTCTCCATTTGTCCAACTCTTATTGCTGTGCCAGGACATACATTTATTGCTTTAAACAAAAGCATCCACCCATACAGATTAAAGGGGAGATTTATCTGCTGTTATAGCTATACTGTAACCAAAACATGTTTGCAACATGTACTGCCACCCTTGTGTTACTTTTAAGTATTTCCAGCTTTCATAGGTATATCAACAGACTTCTGCATAATAATAGAGGCTACAGTATCATTTCAGACATTTACTAGCCCTCTAAACAAATAAGAATACACAAATGTATCTGGTTGATGTTATGATTTGCTATTCAACACCATTTTTAACAGTGTTTAGAGAATGATTCACTTGACGTGCAAAATATGTAATATTACCAATAGGGCTTGGGGATACATCGAATATATTTGATGCATCGCAAGATTTTCTATTTACGATGGTTAAAATGGCTTTATCGCAACCATCGATTCTTATTACACTTGAAAATCTGTGTAGTTCTTTTTCCTGTCTGCACCTCCAACTTCACACTAAGGCTTTAACAGACTACTCGAGTAATCGACACATCGATTTTGGACATCTATCGAGTTTTTTAATTTCACATAGAGTATTCGTAGTGACGTCATCATGTCGCAGTTACAGAACAAAAAATGAATCAACTTCCTGTTTGGAGTGCATTGCGAACTGGTGTTGCACCAAATTCTGTGACCACCTTATATTGTGACCATAGGGGGCGGTGTTGCGTGCACTGTTGCAGGTCACAGAATATAGTGTAACACCGGGTCCAATCGACCGAACCAGAACCAGTTTCATCTGACCTTGTTTCACAAACAAAAAGCAAAAAATATGAATCTCTAAACCTATTAAAAAAACTATAAACATAATTATCTCTAAAACTAAACCTAATGTGCAGCACCCCGGGCGGTGCAGGGTGGTCGACTGCCCCACTGTTTTTGGTTTCGTTTTTAAGTGCCACACGTTTCTTTCACTTTTGCAACTTAATAATAATAATAACTACAGTATTTTCTGGACTATATGTCGCACCTTTATATAAGTCGCTTTGTCCAATTATTGTCAATAAATTGGAAAAATCCATAAACAGGTCGCACCTTTACAGTATATAAGTCGCACCTACGTCACCGCCGACGTAACGCGTCACCCACCGCTGACGTGACGCATCACCGCTGAGACAACCCGGAAATGTGGTCCGAGTGTTTAGCTCTGCTGCAAATGTCTGCCACAGGAGCGCACAGCAAGGCTTTAAGAAGATTAACACTTAAAAACAATTATTTGTTTGCTAAAAATTATAGCAAATATGTGTCTGAGCTGAACTTTTCCTTAATAAATGAATGTAATTGTGAAATGAGCTGGATTTAAAAATTTGTTTTGCTACATCTGATGATACGTGTGTGTGCAGCGGGCGGAAACCCTGCATTTCATTAAACTTTAACAACAGAAACACCTAAAAAATATATTTGTTAGCTGACGACATTATTGTAAGAGTGTGTCTCAGTTTAACTTTTAATAAACGGCTTATAATGGTCAAATCAGCTGAATTTAAATAGTTTCGCTACCACGTAAACAAAACCAGTGCGCGCACCCACAGAGCAGACCCGCTGTGAGCTAGCGAACAGACATGCATCCATTTTAATTTTAGCAAGATAAACACCTAAAAATATATATTTGTTAGCTGACATTATTGTAAGAGTGTGTCTCAGTTTAACTTTTGTTAATTAATGCACTTTGACGGTTACAACGACATAAATAAAGCAGCTTTAAAATTACTACACGCTCACCCGCCCATGAAGATGACAGAAACAGATATTTATTTTACGGTTTTTATTCAAACAAATTGTTTATTCAAACCCTTCGAATTCCTCGTCCTCTGTGTCGCTTGCAAAAAGTTTAGCCAGAGAACGAGAAAGGTTTCCCATCAAGGTCCCTGTGCCTCCATCTCCTCCTCCTCACCGCTGTCTGAGTCTTCGCACCCGCTTCGGATGTTAACCATTAAATAATAATAATATAATAATGAATTCAATTTATAACGCGCTTTTCATTAGTGAAAATCTCAAAGCGCTACACACATTGAATGCTACACACATTCATACACCGGTAGCGGCAGACTACCATGCAAGGTGCTTTCCAGTCCTACCGGGAGCAACTCGGGGTTAAGTGTCTTGCCCAAGGACACAACGACACATGGTGTGGGGAACCGGGATTCGAACCGCCAACCTTCCGATCGGGGGACGACTGCCATTACCACTACGCCACGGCCGCCCCCGGCCCATATCCTTTATTATCACCCCCATTCCTATCAATCAGCATGCCCCTACTGTACCTACTAGTAGGTTTTTATCTGTGTACTTCTGTTTACGTTATAAATAGCTTCAAAACCACTCTGTGTATATTTTTTCTGCTTACAGAGTGTAATTATAGGAGCTTTAATGTACGTTACTATGGTCTCGATAAAACATTCGACATTAAATTCGATTTTTTATTCGTGTCAGAAGCAGACTCGTCTCGTGTTAGCATTCGTGTTTTTTATCTGTGTACTTCTGTTTACGTTATAAATAGCTTCAAAACCATTCGGTCAGGTGTATATTTTTTCTGCTTACAGAGTGTAATTATAGGAGCTTTAATGTACGTTACTATCATCTCGATAAATCATTTGACATAAAATTCGATTTTTATTCGTGTCAGAAGCGGACTCGTCTCGTGTTAGCATTCGTTTTTTATCTGTGTACTTCTGTTTACGTTATAAATAGCTTCAAACCACTCTGTGTATATTTTTTCTGCTTACAGAGTGTAATTATAGGAGCTTTAATGTACGTTACTATGGTCTCGATAAAACATTGGACATAAAATTCGATTTTTTTTATTCGTGTCAGAAGCGGACTCGTCTCATGTTAGCATTCGTTTTTTATCTGTGTACTTCTGTTTACGTTATAAATAGTTTCAAAACCACTTGGTGTATATTTTTTCTGCTTACAGAGTGTAATTATAATATACCTTCTTCTTCCGGCACTCGGCAAGGCAGGTCGCATATCTTTCTGCTCTTCCCTCCCTAAGTTTTTCCTACTCCCTGCTTGCTTTTCGTCTCGTCTGCGACCCTTCAGCGCTCACTCGAACCAATATGGAATTAATAAATTGGGCTGTTTCTTCAATGGATAAGATTTTTTCCACGAAGCGGACCGTGCCAGGAGAAGCTGTCTGTCCCTCCGACACACACGCGGCTGGATACGTGATGGACTCGTGGGGTCAGTGGCAGCCCATGTGTCTGACCGTCTTAAGTGTCGAAGACGTGGAGGATTTGTGGATTATTGGATTATTGGTAGCAACTGCTCTGTTTTTTGGCGTAAGCGGAGTTGTTTGTTACTGGAAGCTGAGGGAGGCTTCGGCAGCTATCAGCGCGCTGTCGGCACTACCTGATCAGCAAAATTCTCTGAACCGGGCCGTGAGCTCCTCATCCCAGCTGTTGTATGAGCTCAATCGCTCGCTTGGAGCAGTGGTGGACCACCGCGCACCTGCTGTCCGTTTTGGGACTTGTTTACAGCCACCCCGGATCAATCAAGGGACAGATGGAAGTTCATGAAGCGGAGCGGAGCAGAACCACATATTTGGATTTCTTTCGGCCATGAAACAGCACCACAGACTTGAAGGCGGCAGTGGAAAAGAACACTGTGGTCTATTGGATAACAAACAAGAACATTATCTGGCTTCTGCACATGTCCTTGAAAATTAGTGGATAACAAACAAGAACATTATCTGGCTTCTGCACATGTCCTTGAAAATTAGGCTGTGGGAAGTAGAGGTGTCGTTTCTTTGCCCGAGCCCGACCCTACCCGAGCCCTACCCGACTTCGGGTAGGGTAGGGCCATATTTTTGCGTTTGATTGGCGGGCCGCGGGTCGGGCTCGGGCTTTGATGTGGTTTTTTTTAATCATACAGCACAAACAAAACTAAATAAAAATGCACACAATATAAAATTGTTTTAATCTGCTTGTAAAGAATATAAGGCAGTAAGTTTATTGATGAGGAAATAATTAATAGAGTGAATTTAGATGGTGAAAACCGGAGCGCAGCCAATAAATTGCGCAACTCAGCCAGAGAGCAGGCGCGCGGTGCGCGCCTGGACAGCGTCTCCCCCGACATGCTGGACTTTTTAGTGACATTTCTCGAACCATTTTACCGTGCACAGAGAGAACTGGAGGGTGACAAATATCCCACCAACCTGGTTTGTCTCTGGAATGAGAAACTGAAGCAACACTGCCAGTCCTCACACACAGACTCTCCGCAGCAGGTGTTTCTGCGCGACATGCAGAAGTGCTGGAGCGCAAAATTATTATCCACGACTTGCACAGAGTTGCATTATTTCTGTGGCCTAACTTTAACAAGCTCAAAATTATGTCACCAGCTGACGTGCGTCAGGTGCACGCTCACGTCCGCACACTGCTCTCATCTGCGGCGGAACAAGTTGCCGCATTCCTGACATTCCTGAAGCTTCAACAGCACTGCGAGCAGCGCGCTCACACCTCCTCCATCAAAACACAGAAGAACAACATCAAGTTCTTTTGCTGAGTGGGAGAACGCAGTAAAAGCTTAATAAATAAACGTAGTGTTTTTTTTTTTTTTGTTGTTGTTTTTTTTTTTTAATCGGGTAGGGTCGGGTCGGGCGGTGATTTCTAGGAAATCAGCGGGCTCCCTCGGGCTTGGGTAATTAAACTAAGGGCTCGGGTAGGGTAGGGCCGTGTATTTCCGGCCCGATGACAGCTCTACTTCAAATGGAAAATGGCAAGAGCTGTTTTTGTGGGTTACAGACCCTAGTTTGTGGCAAAGCTAAACTATAAAAGAAATCACATCACTTAATAAATTGAAATCAATAAGTAAACAATAAAATGGAATAAGGTCGTTTTAGTTCTGAAAATGCTGTCCAGTGACAGTGTCTAGATCAAATGGGAATCTGAAATGCCATTGAGTGAGTTGTACAATACTTCTCATGGCATAAATTACCACGTCAAGAAATTGTAGTCTTGACACAAAACCTTCAAAAGGAACTTGAACGTTTCTTCCACCTGCAGTATAGTGGAGGATCAATATGTCTTCTAAGTGGGTGGTGTTGATGTGTAAGGAAGCGGAGTCGTCTGCTATTGTTAATGTAATTTTCATTTTACTTCAGTTTGTTTTTTAGGACGAAGGTAGTGGGAGTGGAAGCAAAGGTGTCCATGTCATTTTCTAAATCTGTATCTAGGTCTTTGTGGAGAAGGGCATAAGTTGCTGCTTGTTGTTCAGGGGCGAGAGCAGTTGAAATTAAACGTGTTGACAGAGAACGGAGACACGGTATACAGCAGCAGCCGCAGGTTACAAGTACGGCTAAACAAACTCCTGTAGAGATGATTAGGGACATAATGATACCTTTCCATCTACCAAACATGTTATTAAACCAATCAGAGATGGGGTTATTGATTCCTGAAGCTTCTTGCATTTCTTGGGAGAGTTGTTTTAGGCCTTTGAGGGCCCTAGCTACTTTACCATCTGGGGCTGTGTTGTTGGGGATAAAAGTACAACATTGGTCACCAATCATTGAGCACACGCCCCCTTTCTCAGCTAATATCATGTCCAACGCCATTCGATTTTGAATTGCCATTTTAGATGTGGGACGTAATTGATCAGAGAGGCCTTCAATGGCATCTCGGGTGAGATTAGTCAGACGCAAGACATTGTAGTGGACAAAATTAATTCTGGCTACGTTTTTGTTGGTGGTTACAGGAAAGAGAGCTCCTATGATGGGTAGGTTTTCAAACCCTGCTGCGACGGGGTCGGCTAGTTTGAATTCATCTGGAACGCCTTGTGGAACCCCTATTGCATTGATATAAGTTTTGGAGTTTGCATTTAGATCAAAATCTATGTCTCGTTTGGTTCTATTATGTTGTAAAGTCGACAGATGTCCAGCTAACAAAAGAGGTGCTGCAAGACGCACTAGAGCACAAAGTCCTATAGTTCCTTCAGGGATTTTAACTGATAGTCTTTGACCTCCGCAATAGTAATACAATCCTGCTCTAGCCCAAGTGCCTATACGTTGGGTTTTTTCGTCATTAGTGTCTACTTTTTCTGTTACGTTGCACCAATCTTGGTCGATGTTTCCATAATTAAGGGTTGGCTGTTCTGCAGTAAAATTGAAGCAGTGATAACCTTCAAAAATACGATTTGGGCGAAAAGAACCTGGATGTGTTTTATTGTGAATAGGTGGATATATGTCGGTTAGTGTGGTGCAACCCTCTATTGGTTGGTATCTAGTGAGTGCCAGCATGCAGTTGTATCCCCACGCATCTTCAGGAAACAAAGGGGCTGGTTGTGTGACTAGTTTGGGTCTGGCTGCAGCGCAAGCTACACAATTACTGAGTTGAGCTTCTCTTGCAGCTTCAACTAACCAGGATAACCACATGTTGTCATCTCCATGTCCCGTTGCACGCTCTATCAGTTGTTCAGGTTTTAATTTTGTATAATCTACAGAGATAGTTGGAACGTTTTCTCCCTTAAAGTTTTCAAGTTTAGGGATTGGATAATTGGTGACGTTTGTGATGTGTGGTTGCGGTGGGGGAACAAATCTGATGGTGACAAATCCCTTTGGATCTGCGCCTGAGACATCGGCTTGAATTAGGAAAGTATAAGAGTCTAATTTTGTTTGTGAGATAAAATCTTTTGGAGGACCATGTAACTTACTTAATGAGAGGGTGATTGGATTTTTTGCTGGGTTATAATCTCTTTGAAATCTAACTTTGTCCCACCATTCCTTTGTGTCTTTAGTCAAATCTGAACGTATGGGTTTCCATAGTCCCGTGTAAGCGGTGACTGTGGACCAGGAACAAGTTGGCTCACGAGTTCCTGGTAACTGCATTCCTGATTGATGGACAAACCTACGCATGCGAGTGTTGTGTACTGGGAAACCATCAGCGTTCATTGAGATATCTAAACACAAATACAGGTCAGCACTTCGGTACCACAAATCACGGCCTTTGCAATTTATTACATCACATAAGTCAAACTGAAAAGCAGTGGTTGAGTTGATCTCGTAGTCAAGAACCAGTTTCTGATAGGCGGATTCTGGAATGCTTCTTTTGTTTACCTTTGTCTGAGTGCAGGGCCCTTCGTTTGGAAATAAGCAAAGGTGTGTACACAGGAAAATTGTGCCACAGCTCAAACCTGATATGAGGCCAAAGATCAGCATGGCCTTCCATGGATGAGTTTCGATCCAGTCTATTGAGTCTGTGTGCCTCATAGTTTGTTCAGAGGTTGTTAACTAGGGAAAAACAGGGGTTGGATGGACTCAACCTAGTTGTAGGTCTACGGACCTGCCGCCTTCACAGGGAGCCGTAACTCGGACTGTGAGTGTGTTGGTGCCGACCCGCACTTGCTGCCTCACTCTGAGTCCGTTTACCTCAGCTGTGAGTGGAAGAGTGTGCGAAGGTCACTTCACCGTCGTTGGCACCTAGCATTCGAGCCTCAGATGCTTTCCCACACCCTCGTTGGCATCCAGCATTCGAGCATCAGATGCTGATGTCAGTTCTGACCCGTCCCGATCCTCTTCTGTCGGTGGCTTCGTTCCTCGAAACAGCTTGCAGTGGGAAGCGTGGACCCAGGTAGCTCTCTCAGCGACCTTCACCGCGGTGTGTGTGGTCAGCAACACCTGGAATGGTCCTGTCCACCTCGGGGAGTTCCAACGCTTTCTCCTGAAACATTTAATCATAACAAAATCTCCAGGAGAAATACAATGCAATTGTTTTTGTGCTGGTCCAGGGAGTCCTCCTTGAACCTGCGACCTGATGGAATGTAATTGTTTTGTTAGTTCAATACAGTATTTCATCATGTTGTGATCACAGTGTTTCAGATCACTCGTGGGATCTGTTGGTGGCCCAACTCCAAGGTTGGGCGGAGCTGCAAAAAGGATTTCAAAAGGACTAAGGTTATGTTTAGCCCTTCTGTGCATGCGCATTCCCATAACAGCAAGAGGTAAACATGAAACCCAACTCTGTTGTGTGTCCTCACAAATCTTGGCCAATTTGTTCTTTAATGTGCCATTCTCTCTCTCAACTGCGCCTCCACTCTGTGGGTGATAGGAGCAGTGTTTAGTTAGGTCAAAATTCAGTGTGGTTGAGATTTCTGTCATGATTTGGTTAGCAAAATGTGGTCCATTGTCACTGGAAATTCTCTGCGGAATTCCCCAGCGAGGAATGATTTCCTGTAAAAGGATTTTGGCCACTGTGTTTGCAGTGTTATGTTTTGTGGGGAAAACCTCAACCCACTTTGAAAACATATCCACGACAACCAAACAGTATTTTTTGTTCATCACAGGTGTCAATTCAATGAAATCAATCATTAAGTGTTGAAAAGGTGCAGTGATTTTTCTGTGAGCACCTGGTGCTTCTGTCTTAACTGCCTTTGAGATGTTGTGAGATGCACACACAAGACATGAGTCACAATGTTGTTGAGCATATTTTAAAAATTTGACTGTGTACCAGTGTGTGTCAACCTCTCTTAACATTCCCCCTTTTGACACATGATCAAAGGAATGTGTCAATGTAGCAAAAGCTGGAAAAAAGTGTTCAGGTAAACAAGGGTTATGGTTTGGACCAATCCATAGTCCATCCTTAAAGGTGGAACCTAAACGCTTCCATTCTGCTCGTTCATGAGAGGTGGACATTTTCTGCATGTCCTTGAGTGTGAAAGCAATGTCAGGTTCTGTGTTGGATGTGAGTGTGGAAAGTGATTCAGGTATCTGTGTAGCAGCTTGTTTGGCTGCAGTATCTGCAGCTGCATTTCCTATAGAAATGTAGTCTTTCCTGTTAGTGTGAGCAGCACATTTGATAACAGCAATGTTTTTAGGCAAAGTGATAGCTTCAAGGAGTTCGGCAACCAATTTATGGTTAAGAATGGGTTGTCCATCAGAGCGAAGGAAATGACGATGTTTCCAAAGTGCTCCAAAGTCATGAACAACTCCAAAAGCATAGCGTGAGTCAGTGAAGATGTTGACTGATTTGTTTTCAGAGAGCTGACAAGCTCTGGTCAAAGCAATAAGCTCACAAGCTTGAGCTGAACAAGGCGGAAGTGATTTTGCTTCAATAGTGTGTGTGTTTGTCACTACTGCGTAACCACTTCTGATGGAGCCTGTGTTCATGTCACGTGAGGAAGAGCCGTCAACAAAAAGTTCCCAGTCAGGGTCAGAGATAGGGTCTTGTTTTAAGTCAGGTCGAGGTGTGCACAAAACCTCAAGTTCAGCCATGCAATCATGTGGAGTGCCCTCATCCGGTGAAGGTAAGAGAGTGGCTGGATTAAGTACGTTGCAACGTTTGATGGTGATGTTAGGCATGTCTAACAAAGTAGTGTGATACTTCAGCCAGCGTGCTGTCGACAGATGCGCAGTTTTTTGTTCATTTAGAATTTGTGTGACAGCATGGGGGACTAACAGGGTCAAATCAGAGTACCCCACGATGTCTCTACTTGCCAATACAGATTTTTCAGCTGCAGCGACTGAGCGCAAACACAGGGGGAGTCCTGCAGCTACTGGGTCGAGTTTTGCAGAGAAGTATGCAACAGGTTTCATCCTGTCACCATGCTTCTGAAGCAAGACTGACGTCATGCACCCTCCACGTTCATCCACAGCCTGGACGAAAGGCCGTGTTGGATCGGGAATTCCCAGTGTAGGTGCTTTTTGCAACTGAGCCTTGAGTGCTTCAAAAGCAGTCAATGCATCAGGTGTCCAAGTTAATTTGGAGCTCATTTGGAGGCCTTTTTCATGACAGACAGCGCGAAGTGGAGCTTCGAGTTCCGCGTAGTTAGGAATAAAATGTCTGCAATACCCACATAATCCCAAGAAAGACATGAGTTGTTTTTTAGTTACAGGAAGTGGCAGAGAAACTATGGCTTTAACGCGAGTGTCTGCCAGATCCCTCCCTTCAGCAGAGATTCTGTGACCCAGGAACGTGACCAATGGCTGTACAAATTGAAGTTTTGAGAGTGACGCCTTGTGACCTTGTTCTGCAAGATATTGAAGTAGGCGTATTGTGTGTGTTTGACAAAGACTTTCTGTTGGTGCTGCCAACAACAAGTCGTCCACGTATTGCAAAAGTGCACAACCTGGAGGAAGTGTGAAACCCATCAGGCTGTCGTTAAGTGCCTGGTGGAAGATAGTGGGGCTTTCGCAGAAACCTTGACAGAGACGGGTGAACGTGTAAGACTTGCCCAGAAATTGAAAGGAAAACCAAAACTGACTGTCAGGGTGTACTGGTACACTAAAGAATGCGTTAGCCAAGTCAATGACAGAGAAGAAAGTTGAACCAGATGGTATTTGTGATAAAATCACATAGGGGTTCGGTACGATTGGAGCACGTGCTTGAACAGCTGCGTTTACAGCACGTAGGTCTTGAACAAACCTCCATTCATCTGGAGGTGTTGGTCTGATTTTCTTGACAGGAAAAATTGGCGTTCGTACCGGTGAGGCGGGGCAAGAAATAATTACTCCTGCTTTCAACAAAGAGTGGAAAACAGGTGTTATTCCTTCAACAGCTTCTGGCTTGAGTGGATATTGGGCAATTTTAGGTCTGTAGGACGATTTAGGAGTGATCTGAATCGGTTCTTGACCTTTTATTAACCCTACGTCATATTTGGTCTGGGCCCATAGGTGTTGTGGGACCTCTGAGAGTCTGGGGTCGTCAACCTGCAGTTTAGAAAAAGTTGTTGCTAGTCATGCTGTCTGGTCAATTGGGACCTGGATTGGGGTCACAATAACCTCAATGTTGATGTCTCGCATGAACATGAAGAGTGATGGTGAGTACATGCAATCACCCACTGGTAACCAGTCTGCTGTGGTCACTGCATCCAAGGCCATGTGGCCAAGGTCTTTCCACTGAAATGACTGGTCACGAGCGAGTGACACATGTGGAAATGAGTCATGCATTTTGAAAAATGACTGCTGTGATAGTGAGGTGGGTGTGTCTTCTGTTTTTAATGAGACTAGGGAAAAACAAACTTCTTGTGTCCAGCAAATGGCTGTGAGGTGGAGCGTGCTAGGTGTTGAGTGCAGGAAAAAGGCTGCAAGTGGGTCGTCTGGGTCAGTCACTAGATGTGCTGTGCAGTGTAATGTGTCAGGGTCATGTAGAATGGAGTACTGTGACATCCTTTCTGTAGTCATTTCAATCAGTTTTCTGGTCTGTGTCAGGTCAACGAGCAACCACTCCAGTACTGATGTGACTGGTTCTGAGTAGAAAGTGGTTGTGCTTGAGTCAGGTGTGGAAACTAGGAGTCCTTCTGGACCACATTTGATAGTCAGGTTAAACATCAAGATCAAGTCTCTTGCCAAAAGATTGACAGGGCAATGTTCTGATAGTAGAAACTGATGTGTATGTTCTGTTTTGTCAAAAGGATTTATCACTGATAGGGGACTTGTCACAGGTTCAGGAATAGTCATGCCTGATGCTCCTGTGGAAGTGATAACTTGCCCTGATAATGGTGCATTTGGAAGTGCTTTTCTTTTTATCAGGGATCTTGTTGCCCCCGAATCTACAAGGAATGGGAGTGCCATTCCCTGTACATTCACTGTGAGCATGGGTAGTTTCTGACAAGCTGTCTGAGTGTATTTTAAATATGTGGTTGGAATCAAGTCATGCTCATCAACAACAGCTGTGTGTGTGCATCTACTTGCGGTTTGGAGAGCTGGACCTTCCTCCCCCCGCTCTAGTCAGGTAGAGTGGCCTTCCCTCTGCTCGAACTGTGGCTGCTGCCCTCTTCCGCGTCCACCTTCTCTGTGAGAGCCCGGAAAGTTCTGTCTCCGGTTGGTTGGACCGGGCGCCTTGGTAGGGACGTCTCTGACCTTGGCCCATGCGTTGGCCCCGGAAGGTTCCTCGACCTCTGCATTTGTGGGGACAGTCTTTGACCCAGTGGGCATCAGAACCACAGCTGTAGCAGCCGGAGGGTTCCTGTAGCCTTGGTCGCCAGTTCTGTGGTTGGTTTGTCCATTGGGAGCGTCTTGGATGTTGTGGGTGGGATGCTTGAGGAAGTCTTGGAGGTTGGGCGTGTTCAAGAGTCATTTGAGTGGCAGCTTGGAGGAGTGTCAGCTGAGCATCTTCAGCCACACGTTGCTTCCTCTTCTGGGCTGAGGTGACATCAGCTGAGTGCGTGTCCCAAGCGTGACGAGCATGGCGGAGGAGGTCGTTGAGACGAATGTCTGTGGTGCAGCCAATGTAAGTGGTTTTGATTGCTTTTTGGATGTTGGGCAGGAGACCTTTCATCAGGAACTGACCGAGAACAGTCTCAAACACCGAGGGTTGTGCGTCCCCTCTCCAATTGGGATTGAGGGGTGCCTCAAGACCTGAGTGGGCGGTGAACACTGGAAACATGCGGTTGTAGTAGTCTTGGGGTGGCTCATCTGGTCTTTGGGTGGTGTCTGTGATCACACCATACCTGGGCGTGGGTGGAAAAGCTGT
This sequence comes from Garcialebias charrua, assembly GCA_038048925.1. Taxonomy (NCBI): domain Eukaryota; kingdom Metazoa; phylum Chordata; class Actinopteri; order Cyprinodontiformes; family Rivulidae; genus Garcialebias; species Garcialebias charrua. Next base: position 2,494 of record JBBPBX010008328.1, on the reverse strand, counting down.
TTTCATGGCTTCGGCCACTGCTTGGATTTGCAGTCTGAATTCGTTGTTTGCAGCGTCCTCGTAGTCGACAACTGCGAGACGTTGGTGGAGTGTGGCCCCGTCAAACAGGGCGACCCCTAGGGTGTTCATGAACCCTATGCCATAGACAGTGGCCAGAACCATTTTGAGTTCAGTCATGGTAGGTTTGAGGACTTTGACCATGGTTTCCATGGCTTCTGCAATGGCTCGTCCGCCCCTGGCTTGATCCGGGAGGTATTCCCGAGCCATCTTGACCAGGTCGTCTTTGGGCCATGCACGATAGACAAGCTGAGGCCCATCCCCACCCCCAACTTCCATCATGGGATAGGAGCCAGTCATCATCATGTTTTCAACTTGCTCTTTTGGTTGGTGTTCGTCTTTTCTTCGCCTTAGGTTGGATGCGGGACCACTTCCATCTGCTGCGGGAAGTTGCAACGGATCAGTTCCAGCTGCACCCTCACCATCAGGTGGTTGATGTTGGCCTTGGGCTTGGGCATTTTGTTGAACGTCTTGCCCGTCGTTGTTCCCCCCACCAGCGTTTCCAGCCCCATCAGCTCTTCTGGGTGGTTGGTAGTCGTCATCTGTTGTCAGGGACCAGGCAGTTTTTTGTTGGAAAAGTTCAGGACCTTGTCCTCCGGGTGAAGAAACGTAAGGTGGTGGGTCACTTAGGCCAGCGAGCGATGGGTAGAGGGAAGGAGCCGTGGGGTGAGGAAGTCCATCACTCTCCGTTGCATGTGGGGAAGAAGAAAAAGGAAAATGTTGAGTTAGTCTGGTCTTTATCAGTCTGGCTGCTTTTGCAGGCTTTGACTGTTCTGTCTTTAACCCTGTTGGTTTTGAACCCGTCAGATCACTTTGTTTTTTGTTCTTTTTCCCAATTTGTTGAACCATCTGGAGAGCTTTGGGGTTTGTTTTCTGATTTTGTGCCTTTGATTCATTTTTCCACAGTCTAAACGCTTGCTCGTGGTTGTGCATTGCAACATACATTTCTCTTGGTATCTTTGTCATTTTAGCCAGTTTTAATTTTTGTGCAGCTAATTTTTCTTCGAGCTGCTGAATGTCATCTGGATCTAAAGACCCATTCTTTGGAAAATCAAACTCGTAAAACCATTGTGACACGTATTTAAGACAAGAATCTCCGTGTAACTTTTTCATGCGGTCCGCTTCTGGACTGCATGGAATATAATCAACATTTTTACTGTTACTGGTACCCATATTGACTCTTATTGTATGCTTTATTATCTGCACGCTACCCCTTGGAAGTGCGTCTCACGCTACTTCTTATTTTTAATTTGAAGTGCGTCTCACGGATTTTTATCCTCACGCTACCTCTAGTATCTAATTAGAGGTGCGTCCTGTAGATTTTTATTATTATTTTTTTTTATCTGCGCGCTACCTCTTATATCTAATTAGAGATGCGCCTCATAGGTTTTTATCTTCGCGCTACCTCTTATATCTAATTAGAGATGCGCCCTGTAGATTTTTATCTTCGCGCTACCTCTTATATCTAGTTAGAGATGCGCCCTGTAGATTTTATTAATAAATCTTACACACGCGTTCACTCTGTTTCCTGTTCTATTTCAAAGAAGACAGTACAGTCCCTTTAAGGACCTCTCACTTGGTCTCTTTAGACCTTATGCTCAATGTATTTCTGTTTTAATGCATTTCTATTTGATCATTCTTTACTTGATATTTTATTTTGAAAAGATCGATAAATTTTACCTTGACTGTTTTAGTTTCAGTCTGCAGTTCTCGGGCTGGATTATAGTTGAAGCCGGTCCGGTCCTCCCGGAGTCAAGACGTCCTCCTGCTCCGGAAAGTCTGGCTGGAGGTTCGGAGGTTGGTGATCAGCCTCTTTCCACACTCTGACTTCATCACTTCATGTTCATCCAGTGAAGACTTTGAGGGAGTTTCTTTAAAAGCTCCTCATTACAAACTATGAAGTCAAACATGAAAATGTTCTCCTCCAGTGTGAAAGAGTTGACTCCGGTAGTTTTCCACATATATTCATGTGTAATTCTGAAATGTGGCTACAAACTCTGTGTAAACAGAGCACTCAGCTGAATGTGACAAACATCATGTGGAAACTGGAGTCACATGATGGTCCTCCATTTGTCTGCTGGAGTCTGTGAGGTCAACCAGCCAGCATGCATAGTTGAGCCCCACATGGGGTTATTGTGGGCTAGTTGGGTAATGAGTGGGCATGGGATTTATCTGGGCTAACTACATGAGACCCATATGGTTATTCCATAAAGGAACCCATTTTGTTGGCCCTGTTGGGTTAAATATATGGGTCCTATACAGCATTAATGTGGGCTAACTGGCAATGGGACAGAAATGGGCAATTTTATACAGGACCCATGTGGTTTTAGTATAATGGGCCCAGCATGGGAAGCCCATGTGGGCAGACTGTATTTATCCCAAGTGGTATAAGAGTGGGATGACCTTACATGGCTTCAACCTGGGCATGTATATATAG